>MU004335.1:0-214144 GCA_010405375.1 Lophiostoma macrostomum CBS 122681 | reverse complement strand
TTTATTTTTTATTTTTTATTTTTTATTTTTTATTTTTTATTTTTTATTTTTTATTTTTTATTTTTTATTTTTTATTTTTTATTTTTTATTTTTTAAGTCTTTTATACTTAATATATCTCTACTTAAGCTTAAGTTAATACTAAAATTAAGTATTATATTTTTTCTACTTAGTTTATACTTTCTAAAGTTTTACTTTTATTTTATTTTTCTTTTAAATAGCCTTATATATATATATATATATATTTCTTTTACTTTATAAAATAACTAAAAGATAGCTCTACTATAATACTCTTAATACTATTAAAGATTAAAGGCTTTACTTTTCTTTTTATACTTCTTTTTATAGCTAAAAACCTTTTTTAAACTTTTATTTTTATACTTTAAAAGCTTATTTTAAATAAAAAAACAGTAGAGTAAAAATTTAATCTTTTTTAACTTAGTTTACTAGATATTCTTTATAGTAGTATATACTAATTAATCTATTTTTCTCTAATTACTATTAGAGAGTTCTAATAATAAGCTACTTTTATATTTTAGTATAGTAGTAAATCTTTTAAAAATAATATTTAGATTTATTAGCTATATTCTAGTTACTTTAAATACCTTTTTTATAAGGCTTTTCTTTAAAAAGAGTATTTAGGCTTTCTAGAATAGTAGAAAAAAGTCTTCTTTTTTAATTAGGCTAAGGCTTTAAGTATTATAAAAGTATTATATAAGGTTATTAAAATAGCTTTATAAAAGTAGCTTAAATAATATTATATTAAGTAGCTAAAGTATATAAATTAAATAAAAAAAAACTATAAAAAGAACTCTAGTAATTATAGTACTTAATGAATTCTATTATAAAATAAGATCTATAGCTATTAAAAATAAGTAATTTCTATTTACCTAATTACTATTTTATATAGTAATTAAATATCTACTTAAACTAAGCTAAGCCTATATTATTATTTAACTAGTCTAATAGTAATAATAAGATAAAGACCTAGTATTTTCTAGCTTTAATATTATTTATCTAGTTTAATTATATAGCTTTTTTAGTAGATATATAAATAAGATCTAAAGGTAATAAGCTTTTATTAGTATAATAGTAGGCTAAAAGTATTAGAAACTTATATAATCTATTTTATATAGTTATTTAAACTTTCTTTTTATTTTATATATATTTACTAAAAAAAAAAATTATTAATTATACTAATTAAAAAGTTCTTTTTATCTATATTATATATATTTTAAGCTTTAAGCTAGTATTAAATAATCTTTTAATATAGTAGCTTAAAGTATAGTCTATATTTAAATTTAGAGTTAGCTAAGTAGTATATATAGTTAAAGTTTATAGTCTATTTAAAAATAAAATAAATATTATAACTATTAATAAAGTAAGTAATCTAGCTTTTACTTGGCTACTATTTAGTAACTTTTAATAAAAAAATTCTAATTATCTTTTATATAGAAGAAAAACTTTACTTTATAAGTCTTTTAATATATCTTATAAGCTCTAGCTATTATTATAGACTAACTTTAAGCTAGTAAGCTACTTAGGTCTTCTATAGTACTTAAGAGCCTTAGTATCTTTAACTAAGTATAAATTAATTAATCTTATACTTAGCTATAAGCTTTATATATAAAAGTTATTTTTTTAGTTTATATAATTCTAATTTTTTAATTATAGCCTAAATTAGATTTATATTAGTAGAGTTATTGTGTATAAAAGTAAGTAAGGATCTTGTGTTCTAGTGTTAAGCGGGGCGTCGCGTGAATCCAGGCGTTGCGTGCACGGACACGATATCTGCGAGCCGCCCGGCGCCCGGTTCTACCAGCATGCCACGAGTTTGGCGGTGCAACAAAAGAAAACGAAACAGGCTTGCGTAACCCCATGGAGTACTGCGTCAGAGCCCTCATTATGCCCTGGTGCAATTGGCCCTGCTCGAGACCCGTCCACACCACTGGGCCAGATGCATCAAGTGCGTACAGGGCCAAGACTCGGGCTCAGTGAACGAGTGAGTATCTGAGGATAAACGTACTAGTGCCACCCGAGCGCTTGATCGTCTGAGGCAGATCCTTGGGAGCCACACTCCTCCGCCTGCCTTGCCCACCGCTCTACTATAAAGCTGGTGAGAACAAGTCGTTATCTCCACTCGCTGACCCGCTCGCCTATCACCCCGGCTGAAGATCACCTGAAGGTCTGAGTTCATAATCAAACTCTTTCCCAGGTTTATGGAATTTGCAGTCTCATTCTTTTGTTTACTTCTCAAAGCCATTTGTTGATTTCTCTCCAAATCACAATGGCTTCCTCCGGTGTCGACTACTCCTCCAACGACATATACAGCGGGAGAGAGAAAGAGATCACCACCGGAACCGAGAAACCACCGTATGATTATAACGATGTGGAAGGCAAGGGACGTCGCGCATCTGTCGCGACCTCTGTCAAAAGCGTCTACGACTCGACTCATCGAAAGCTGAAACCAAGACACATTCAATTGATAGGCATCGGAGGAACCATCGGGACAGCCTTATATGTTCAAATTGGCAGAGGCCTGCTTAACGGTGGACCAGCCAGCTTGTTTCTAGCCTTCACGATATGGTAAGTGGAATGGCATGGTTTGCTACCGTACCGATCTCGCGTCTTGAAGCTAATAGCGTCCCTAGGTGCTCGTTCATTCTAGCCGTCACGTTATGTATGCAAACCAGCCTCTCAAACCCCAATGCAACATGCCCACATGCAATCATTCCGAGGGATATACACCGAGAGGTCCGTTGCGAAGTTTCTAATCTCAGAGTTAGGCATGGCCGAGATGGTGTCCTATCTGCCAATTTCGAGTCCGTTTATTCGATTTGCTGGACGATATGTCGACGATGCATTTGGCGTCGCGGCGGGATGGAACTTCTTCATATTTGAGGCTATGCTTGTTCCATTCGAAATAGTAGCCTGCAACGTCATTATTCATTTTTGGAGTGATGTTGTTCCAGCAGGCGGCATCATTGCTATTGTCATCGTTCTATATGCGTGCGTCTAGGTCCGAAAGATTCCATTTCAGCGTACTGATACAAGCTCAGGGTCATCAATATGCTAGCAGTCAAGTGGTATGGCGAAACTGAGTTCTGGGCGGCGCTCGGCAAGGTGCTCCTCATCATTGGTCTTATCATCTTCACCTTCATTGCCATGTTGGGCGGAAACCCGATCAAAGATCGCTATGGGTTTCGTTACTGGAAAAC
Source organism: Lophiostoma macrostomum CBS 122681 (assembly GCA_010405375.1). Taxonomy (NCBI): domain Eukaryota; kingdom Fungi; phylum Ascomycota; class Dothideomycetes; order Pleosporales; family Lophiostomataceae; genus Lophiostoma; species Lophiostoma macrostomum. Next base: position 210,928 of record MU004335.1, on the reverse strand, counting down.
CCCAGGATCTTTCGCCGAACTGTACTACACCGGCGATCTCGGACGCTTCCTCGGATTCTTGCAATGCCTCATCCAAGCCTCGTTTACCATCGCAGGACCGGACTATGTCTCCATGGCTGCTGGCGAGGCCGAGAACCCGCGTCAAGTCATGCCTCGAGCATACAACGCCGTCTTCTACCGATTGACAGCTTTTTTCGTCCTCGGAAGCTTGTGCGTCGGCATCAACGTGCCGTACGACGACCCCGAATTGACGGCAGCCTTCAAATCGAGCAAGCCTGGAGCCGCAGCCTCTCCGTACGTTGTCGCCATGAACCGGCTCAAGATCGGTGGCCTTCCCCATATCGTCAACGCCATGGTCCTGGCTTCTGCGTTCTCTGCCGGCAACTCGTACGTCTACTGCGCATCACGCTCACTCTTTGGACTTGCCCTCGAGGGTAAGGCTCCTAGATTCTTGACCCGATGCACAAAAGACGGCGTCCCGATCTACTGTGTTGGAATTGTGCTCCTCATTGCGCTGCTCTCGTTCCTGCAGCTCAGCGAGAACTCCGCCGTGGTGTTGAATTGGTTCGTCAGTCTTGTGACGGCGAGTCAGTTGATCAACTTCAGCGTCATGTGCTTCACGTTTTTGCGATTCTACAAGGCTTGTCAAATTCAGGGCCTTGACAGAAACTCCTTGCCATACAAAGGGTTCCTGCAGCCGTATGCCGCGTACTACGGACTCGTTGGTACTTTTGTCATGACCTTTGTAGGAGGGTACACCGTCTTTCTCAAGGGTCAATGGGACATCCCAACCTTCCTATTCTCGTAAGTCCACCGACTCAAGTATCCCATCATGTGGAGGAGCTTGTGCTAACGTACCAGCAGATACATGATGATCTTCGTATTTCCGGTCTTATTCCTCGGATGGAAGTTCATAAAGAAGACCAAGTTCAAGAGGGCGCATGAGATCGATCTGCTTCAGGATCTGGAAGAGATCGAAGAGTACACGAGGACTTTTGTCCCGGCGCCAGACAAAAATTGGGCGGACAAGTGGTTCAACAAGATCTTCAGCTAGGGACCGTGATCCGTTGTAAATATACAACCGCTTGTCGGTTCAATGGTGTGGCATAGAGAGCTACATCCTAACGTCGCGTATTACAAACGTCTGATGGAGGCACAGGTCTTCGTAACAATTGTGTTGAATCAGTCAATAGCATTCGCAAATACATCATGCATAAAATCGCGTGTGCATTAGCACTGGCCTAGTATCCCACAGCCAAATTTAGATATACAAATCCCTGACAAAACCGGGTATCTTCCAAACTCCTTGTCGTCTTTGCATACAGACGAAACCCTCATCCAACCTATCCAAAGCCACCAGTACCAATGCTCAGTTATCAAAACAAGAAAGTAGGGATATCGTCCAGCTTAACACTCTTCCTCTTCTCCCTCTCCCTCTCTTTATCCTTCTCCCGCTCAGCCTTCCGCTTCGCAAAACTGTCGGCTTGCTCTTTCGACACAGTTGGTGCAAGAGTTGGTTTGTCGAGTTCATCGAAGAGACTGAAAGCGCGACCTGGCCGCGCCGTTGATGCTTGCGAGGGTTTCGTAGATGAGGAGGTGCGTTGTGTGGATGCTGGGTTCGGTCTGATGGGGGAAGGGGAACGTCGCTGCGATGATTGGTGCGGTTTGGTGGGTGAGGAGGAGCGGATGCTGGATGTTTGGGTGCCTTTGGTGGGTGAGGAAGGACGCTTTGATGCTAGTTCGTCGAGCAAATCGAATGGGGTGGTGCGAGGACGTTGGCCCAAAGCTGCCCTGGATCGAGGCGGAAGGTCTGGTTTTGCGAAGGTGGTAGTAGATTGAGAGCTGTTCCTTTGAATGGGTCTTGGAGGTGGTTTCGGTGCATCGAGATCGTCGCTGTCTGAGTCCAATGTGGCATTTGCTGATTTTGAGACGGCCGGCTTCGTGCTGGATATATTGGGCGTAGATGGTTTTCGATGGGGAGGATCGGAGGTGGTATGTCGCGATGGACCCAAGTAGTTATCGATGTCCTCTTTGCCCGACGACGAGAAGATGCCTTGCAGCATTTTCTTTTGCTTTTTGGTCTGGGCTTCGATACGCATTTGGATCTGTCGTTCATCGGACGGCTTTTCTGTCGGAACGACGGAACGTGCTATTTCCTCTTTCTTCTTCTGGATGTTCTCTTTCAGGAGCTCGTATTCTGCTAGATGCAGATGCCGAGTGAATAGTTTAGCTGTTTGTAGGAACTCGTCTTCAACCATCATCCATTCGTCGTCGCGTAAATTGAACTTGTCTACCGCTTTTCGCATATATCTGGGCGAGGTTAGTATACATCTTCGCGAGCATAGTACTGACTCTCACTCTGTCTGGGGTGGGGGAAGCTCTGCCATAGGAGGCGGCGAAGATGATTGAGCGCGGTCGGATCTCTGCCTCATCTTACTTCTACCTGGGCGCGAAGCAGTGGTAGGCAGCTCAGGAAGATCATTGTCGGATTCAGGAGGGTCTTTCATTGGTCAGCCCTAACCTTAAACCATGCTTCTTCGCTACGTACCAGCCCTCTCTTTCCCTTTGCGAGATGATGCCAAAATGGTGCCCTCAAAGAAGTCCTCGTCAGAGTCGAGACCTTTGTATATATTGTTTTTCCCTGGCTTGGGTGAGTCTTTCACCTTAGGTTTATTTGCGCCGCCTTTGTCGACCCACGGCAATCTGCGCGGCGGCATAGTGAGAGATGTTTAGGCGTCGATCAAGGGTAGAGAGCGACGCGCTTGTGAAAGAGACAGCACGATGATTACGCATGGTGCATTTGTCCGATCTTTGGTGTCACGGCGTCGCGCAATCCCAGTCCACGGGGCGTGACCTGTATCGCTATTCGCGTGCAGATATCTCAAAGGGCTGCAGGTGGTGAATTAGTACAGACACGTGCTCGCCAAGCGAGGCTCGGTTGCGGATGCCGCCCTTGTGAAGAGGCAGCAGGCACTTCACGACTTGAAAGAACGGCCACGTTTCAGATTTCTACCTTCTTCGATGATGTTCTGTGTGTCTCGCTCTAAGATTCACAGGGAACATCCGCGCCCTATGAGTTCCAAAGACGGATAAGGCTGCTTTCCTCGCTCGGTTCTACTACTTTAAACCAACACCAACAGAGCTCAGGATACATACTGTCGAAGGCTTCAAGACATCTTTTCATTCCGGCTATTCCTGATCTGAGATATTCCAGTTTCGTTTCATAGCGTAGCATCACCTTGGCTGGTCGCATGCAACGAGCATTTTTAATCGTCTTTTCCCTCGCTTTCCGATTTGAACCATCTCAAGAAAGAGATAGCTTTTGCTGAAGAGTAGTCCAAGAGAGTTCTTTCGCGCTGCGCTACTTGTGTCGAAAGATATAGGTGGACAATTCTGCGGATCAATTCATCTATAGTCGTGTGCTTCTAAGAAGGTGTTTCTCAGCTGAAGAGCTCACGGGTGATGTCTCTGTTCCGGAGGCCGGGCGAGGATTCTTCTTCGAGCGAGGACTCGTCAGACAACCAGGAGGCAGATTCGCTCGGGAACACGAACGGCTCAACAGGGAACCCAAATCTCACAAGAGTCAACACTATCGACTCCACTGGATCCGGACAGACCATCCCACTCCCGTCTCGACCTACGGTGACACGAAATAACAGCCATGTCCGTGACCTTGTCTTGCATGCTCTTCTGGAGGAAAAGGCTCTGAATGAGGCGGCCGAACAACTTGGCAAACCGAAAACCGACCCAGAGGTACAAGAGCTTGCTCGATCAACCTACCAGGCACTCGCTCGGCAACTCTCTGGTCCGCTTGATGAACAATATGCCAGCGAGAGTATGCGGGCCCACCGTGCTGCCGCTCAGGAGGGTCTAGACGCCGTCACTAGAAGCCATCTATTGACCATCAAGGCTGTTGAAAGTGGGCCCTCGTCTGGCGCTGTCGTACCTCGTGGCGCGCCACTCCGTTCGCTGTCAGTTCTGAATTCTTCATTTAGCGCGCTCCCGCCTCTCATAGATTTTCCGCTCCAAGGCTACCCTGGTCTTCACACGGATCGTTATGCTCAAGAATTCGTCGAACTTAATGTAGTGGGGAAAGGTGGTTATGGCAAAGTGTACAAAGTTCGGCATAAACTCGACAACTCTTTCTATGCCGTCAAGAGAATTATGGTAAGCCCGGCGCGGCTACAGAAGATCCAGGAGAATGGTGCTCAAGAGATGGAGACTATGCTAGAAGAAGTCCGCGCGCTGGCGAAGTTCGACCATGGTAACATTGTTCGTTACCACAATTGTTGGCTGGAATACACATCGATGGCAACCGACGTGCCACTCTCTTCTGCAGTTCTTGCTGGGAACAGTCGACTGCTAGGGGAAGCCTCGGGCGAAATGCCAGCACTTGATACTGGGTTCAAGGACCTTTCGTTTGGTGATCCTTTTGCAAAAGTCGAGGATTTCCCAGATATTGTCTTCGAGGCTTCTGAGGACGCGGGTGCGGGAGCGCAAGAGTCTACCGATGGAGATGACGGATCTAGCAACCATAAGGAACCACCAAAGCGCAGGAAACGCCGTGGCAGCCACGCAAGCCAAGCTACTGTGGGAACAGTGTCATCATCGAAGACACACATGAGTACAATCGAAAGCGCCAATGGCGAGGATGAGGACGACATTGAGACGATCGAAAGAGCACATCAACCGCAATACTTAGCCGACAGCACCGAATTCTCGCAAAGCATGCTCTCGCACAGCGACATGCCTAATCAATTGGCATCTGCACGAGTCTCGGGCCCTGTACTCACTCTGAATGTGCAGATGAGCCTCTACGACACCAGTCTTGATACCTACCTTTCGGCGGAGGCTCTACCGCTTCCCTCGGCAAGTGCGCCATCTGATGTGCCACTACTGAAGCATTGTTTCCACCCAAGCATTTCTCTCGAGCTTCTCGTTCATATCCTCTCTGGCGTCGAATACCTGCATTCTCAAGGCGTCGTTCACCGCGATCTCAAACCTGCCAACATCTTTCTCTCACTGTCAGCTTCCCGCGTCCCGCCCTCTGGCTCTATCGATCTTTCAACGTGCCTTCATTGTCCCAAGCGCGAGTTTCTACATATTACGCCCCGCATTGGTGACTTTGGACTGGTCGCTGCTCTGGGTAATGAGGTACTGGCTCATCCATCGGACGGCCACATACCTGGCGGGCCGGCTAAGCCTGTGGGAACAGAGTTCTACAGGCCTGAAGGCGGCGATCGACACATTAGTGAAAAGCTTGATGTCTTCGCCTTGGGTGTGGTGCTCTTCGAGATGCTGTGCGGGTTTGAGACGAGGATGGAGAGGTACGATGCGCTTGGTCGTCTGCGCCGGGGCGAGTTCCCGAATGGATTCGTTGAGAGGATTGGAAGCGATGGAGTTGGGCTCCAAATCCAGGAGCTGATCAAGAGTATGGTGAACGCCGATGAGACAAAGCGATGGAGCTGTGAGGAGGTGCGAATGGCCGTGGTCCGGATTCTCGAAGCGTTACAGGAAGCGGACAAATAGCGTCTGATATTATTACATGATAGGCGTTGGAGCGTTACGGAAATGACTAATTGATAGAGCATCTGCATTTGCATGAGGAGGATGGGCAATTATTCGCGAAGACATTGGCTTGCTTGGAGTAGAGCCTCGTCGCATCACTTGGGCATGGCGCTCAATGTACGTATCGTTATATACTCTCTTCTCAATATGCCTGCGCGCTTTTCACCTACTACGGGAGCCGTGAAATGGATCGCGGAAAAATATGTATTAGTGAACTGGTAGCTACCAGTTTCTCCGGCTGTCTTCGCGAGCGTTCCCTACATAAGACCCTCCTGCTCATTCAGGTAGACATTCTGAAGATGTAGAGGTCGACGTCGACACTATCCGGTACCGGATACCCACCATTCATAAGCAGAAGGATCCAATCAGATTCATCAACTAGGTAGCTCGCAGCTCAACACAGATGTTTTCTTGTTACTTACCCACACCTCTCCGTTTCAAAGCTAGTGGAGTGAGATCCACTGCCCACACTTCAAAATCCGAGCGCAAGTGAGCTCGACGTCCTTGCCATTGCGAAATCCCCCTGCAAGACTGTGTGCGGTTCGCATAGGGGATGCAATTCTAATTGCCTATCTATGAAGTGTGCATCGTCGTACCAATCTCCTAGAGCGACCTAGTTGTTTGCCCGGTGAATGTATGTATGTTGACACCCACATTCCAATTCCAATTCCGAGCTTTCGTTCCACCACGTAGACATCCCAACGCCTCACCATTCACACATTACGATTCACAGTTCACGGTTCACGCATTAAACTTCACACACCACGCATAACAAGTTCTCCAGGCATAAAAGCCATTCTATATGATTCATATCTCATAACCGTCGTTATACTCAAAGAACCAGACCCAACTCCAACACATAATCCTCCTCCAAAGCAGTCATTTCAAAAAGAAAGAAAGGAAAGAAAAGAATACATTCAATGTCGTGCCTGCTTGCTTGCTATCCTCCAATGGTATTACCACCCAAGCCCAAGCCCAAGCATAGCCCCAAAAGTTCCCTGAACTACCCAGTTCCAGTCAAGCAAGTCATGCCTCCGCATGCCATACCAAGCCATGCCATACATGCATATACTCGTCGAGAACGGCCGTCATAAAGGGAGGAACCCCAGAAAGGAATGGATAGGAGAACAGAACCTCCTGGAAAGCTACAAATGGCATCAGAAAACCGAAGGGAGTGAGGTCCTAGGCAAGGACCGCCTCTGAAATGAGAGGGGAAAGTTTCCCCGTACACTCACACACCAAAAAAAAACCCTCCAGCCTCATCCCCAGAATTCTGAAATAATAAAGTAAAGAAACCCAGTCCGCAAACAAAGAAGGATAAGGAAAAATAATCGAAAAGGAAACAGGTCTAGTATCTCGCAGGCGGCGGCGCCCCAATCGGCGGCGGCGGGACCGCAGCGTACGGATTCGCATCCGCATACGTAGTAGGATAGGGATTAGCAGCTACGGGATACGCATACGGATTAGCCATTCCATTCATGCCAACACCATTCATCGCATTCTGCCGGGCCTCGCGTTCGCGACGTTCACGCGCCTTCCTCCTCTTTCTACGGCGCGTCTCGAGCTCCTTGACGCTGTGCCGCTGCTCGTTCATCTCCTTCCACTCGGAGAAGGCGCTCTTGATGCCCAGCGCAGCGATACCGACGGCAGCCGCGTCTTGGAGCATGTTCTTTGACTTGGCTTTGCGCGCTTCCTCAGGCGACATCTTATTCTCCGAGACGAGCTTGCGCCGCTTTTCAGAAGCCTCCATGGACGAGTACACGCCATGCGCCGCGTGAATGGTCGCTACAGTGGCTAGCCCGGCAGTAAGGAGTTCCTTACCTCTCATCTTCTTCCGCTGGTTCTCCATGTCTGTCGTACTCTCCGAGTCACTGCTTTCCTTTCGCGACAACGCCCGCTCGCCAGCGGCCGCACCACCTGCTGTAGCTACTCTACGATCTGAGTTAGCTCGGGGAGCCTCCGAGTAGTCATCCATACTTCGACCACGGGAGTAGCCGCGATTGCGATTGCGGGAGGGCACGTAGCTATCTTCGCTGGACACGCTGCGCGAACGATCACGCCTGGACCTCGACTTGGAACGCACCCGGTCGTATAGGGCTTTGCCCGCTGCAAGGACGGCTCCGGCTCCAGCGACTTTTCCGAGAGTGTTTCCTCCCTCGCGCCCGGGGGATCCGGAACGGGAGCGGCCTCGCGAGCGGGAACGACCAAAGATTGACCGGGATCGGGAGCGGGAGCGCGAAGGAGAACGAGATCCTGCTCGGCCACGGGACTGGGATCGAGCACCATTTGCAAGACGGTTGGCTAGGAGACCACCAATGGCGGATTCGGCGACATGTCGTTTGCCGTGCTTGTCAGGGTCTTTGTCGACAAGGCTGTCGATACCAGCAGCACCAAGGGCAGCTGTTGCGATGCGCTGGCCCTTTTCGCCTGTCCATGGTCCAGGGGTCTTGCGGCTACGGAAGGCTTCAACAGCTCCAGCAACAATGGCGGCTTTGGCGGCCTGCTCCCATTTCGCCTGGCTCTTGCCCTTGCCGCCGCGGCTCCGGCTCCGGCTGCGCGAGTCTGAATCGTAACGACGGCTTCGACGATCGTATCTTTCGTCGTATTCGCTATCGTAGCCACGATCGTCTCGACGGCGTCGTGAACGGGAGCGGCTCCGGCCTGTGACGGCGCCGATGACGCCTCCAAGTCCAGCAGCCTCTCCTATCTCTTTGATGTTGTCGACGACAGACTTGCGACGTTGGGGTTTTGGTCGTCGCTCATACTCGTCGGAATAGTAGCCATCGCGATCGTCGTGACCCCGAGAGGGGCGTCCACGACTGGTGTATGAGTAGTCATCGTCGTAATCACGGTCACGGCGGCGGCGTGGCTCATACGTCTCCCGGAATTTGGTCTGTCTGAACTCGCCGCCTGGAGGTGGGAAGTCGCGGGGAATGTCCTCGATGCTGTCGTCGCGACCGCCGCGGTAGGCGAGGGCGAGGTCTCGCACAGGGGCGCCTTTACCGCCGCGCTCGATGTATGTCGTCTCTGTGACGTACTCAGGCTCGCGCTCTCGAGTGGGGCGGTGGCGATGGCGCGGGCGGTCGTCGTAGCTGTACTCTGACATGGTGTCTCTCTGGGGCCGTGGGGATCCTCAAGTCCGGCTCCGGTGGGGTCTCCTGCAGCAGGTGGTCGATTGTTCGGTCAAGTCGGTTGGTCTACAAGGCTGTATGTTAGGGTCGGCAAAGCAAAATAGGAATAATGGTGTAAGAACGGCGGAGGCTCACCGAAGGCGCAAAGATAAGTAGGGGAGTGGTGACTAACAGTCACGGGAGGTGGTCGCAACGAAGAATGAGTGGTGCCGGCAAAGACGGGGCAGGGCGAGGTGAAGGTGGTGAGGTGTTGCGGGGCGCGCAGGCGCCAGGTGTATTTAACTGGGCAGGGCGACGCAGAAGGCAGGCCAGGGCGATGACTGTCCTCAGGAAGACTCGGTCCTTTACGGCTGTGGGTGGCGCGGGCGTTGATATTGCTGGACAGAGGGTGAGGCTGGGTGCCCAGCGTCTTGGTGGGAGGGAGGGGCGCGCGAATGACGTATTCGTGGTAGGGGAAACAGGCGCCAGGCGACAGAGGGCAGCGAAAAGGCAGCCGGTCGCCAGCGGGAGACCCGTAGCTTGTACAGTACCAAGAGCCCAGCGCAGGGTCAATCGAGGTGCGAGAGTTGGGGAGCGCCGGTGAGCAGAGAGGACTGCGCTTGCGTCTGGTGATCGAAAGAGGCCTCTGCCCTGCTGCTGCCCCGTTCATCGTGTGGGACGCACAGTCGCTGCCCCATTATTGGCCAGTGCACCAGTGCCCACTTCTCACCGGCCGCCGCCGTTAACGTCGCCTCATCAGCCTGAGCTTCTGCCTGGTGGTCTCTTCTCAAACACGCTACCTGTTCAGTACAGTACCTACAAGCCACATCCAAGATCCCACCCCTCCCTCTGCGGAGCGCTGCAGCAGAAGACACTTCTTGCCATGGTTCCCTGATTGCGTGCATGTCGAACAGGGGTCTCGCTGCTGAGCTGGCAGCGACACGCCGATGACGAAGACGTTGCGAGCATGAGTAAACGCTGCACGTGAGTGAGTCTGCATTAATTGGCTGGCGCTGCGAAGCGGGAGCGACTTTTGCTCGGGATGTCAGTGTCAAAGGTTCCTTGCTACAAACACGCTCGGCCGCCGCTAGACGTGTGACATGACATGTTGGAACCAAGGGCCGCAGTGCCTGACTGAAGCCCGCAACCCAATCATGGCCGGGCTTCCTTGTCGTCCCTGAAGATGCCCTGCTGATCGATAGTTCGGTGGATAGTAGAAGGGAAAGCAGCTCCATTGCAGCGCAACGTGGACGTGTGGGTAGAGCTTCATGTTCATACCCATACTCGAGGAAACAGGCGGAGGGTCGAGCTCCATATGTACATCTAGTCGAACCGGAAGTTGTGGGAGTATACCGTAACGCCATGCTACTCCCATATGATACTCATCCTTTTGGCCGCTTCTAACAAAATCGCGCCATGATTCACATCTTCTCCTCTATGCGCTCCTCAAACCTGACTTCTGCCCGCCGTATGAGCTCCTCATAAACGGTCCAGGCGAGCGCGCTGCTAGCTGCCTTCCTAGCAATCCTTATCCCCAACCCATCGAAGAACGCTCTTGTCCCGTCTTCCCTGAGCATGAGCTTGGCGGCTTTCACCATGTTTCCGTACTTTGCGGGCATAAGCTGCAGCCGTGTCTTGATCGCATCGAAGGGGTTTGTGAACGTGGTCCCTAGCCCTGCAGCAGCCACGCCAGACAGAAAGTTGATGCCCGCGGATGTTGACGAGCTGAGTCTCATCGAAGTCTCAATGGTTGGCGTCGTGGTCTCTTCAATCCTCGTAGCGAGCTCAGATAGCCGCCTTTTCGACTGTTCGTAAAAGAGTACGTATAATCCCGCATACGGTGCGTCCCGCACAGCCGTCGCCCCGAAGCCTGCGAAGAAACCCCGCAGTCCTTCTGTGCGGACTATGTCTTTGCAGGCCGAGAATAGAGAGCGGTATGAGTAGAGGTTGCTCTCGTAGCGGACCTTGAGCACGGTGATGGGCATCATGACGAACCCAGCCCACGTTCGCGCAACCGCCCCAGTTGTCAGGTTCGCAGTGTTGGAGAGCTTTGGAAGAGTAGAGGAATGGTCATCGCGAGACCTCCCATCCTCTGAAAGCCTCCCTCCTGTCGCCCTCGCTTGTGCTCGCGCGGCCTTCTGTCTCAAGGCATTGAGACTCGAAAAGTACAGAGCTGACCCACAGCCAGTCCGCAATGTACTTGGTAGTGTCCCCCTCCAGAACTGGCGTAGCGGAGATGGTCCATTGGCAATGGCCTTTATGGTTGCAGATATGGTGTTCGAGTGTGATTGCTGCACGCGCGTTTTGACCAGGTCGGCGGGTTGGAGTAGGACCGCGGAGAGGACACCGGAGCTCAGGCCGGCGAAGAAGTGAACTGTTCGATGGTTAGTAGGCCAATTCTGTATCATGTGCGCTAGCTACAGCTTCTACGTGCATACTCTACTCATAGAGAGCTATAGATCACATACAGGATGAAGACGAGCGCGAAGTCGAGCCATTTGACATTTCCGCGCCGTCAATGCTTTGAAATGCTAAGGTGAGTGGAAGGAATGAGCGTCTCGCATGGTGTTGAGTGATGGGCGATTGGTGGGTAAAGCGCTGGGCTGCGTGAATGTCTTCGCGACACGGCGTTTGTCGGAGGATTTGTTAGTACAGATGACGTTCTTGACTGATCGCCGGGTAGACCCGAGCATTCGGATCGCGGGCCTTGTCGGGATGCCGAGCATCAGGTCAAAACCCTACAATATATGTTGGGACTCTAGGTCAAGTCTGACATCGTATGTCGCGACACAAATGACGGCGTTGTCGTCCTCGGCAGTACCCTCAGGGATTCTCATGGTTAAGGAATTGTAGGTCATACCGACGATCAGTGTGCATCACGCATTGGTACACATGGATCGAGAGTTATTCTGAGATTAGGTCTAACAATGCTAAGTCGTGTGAATGATAGGCAACCTACCATGCCGACCAACGCCAAGAAGATGCTTGATGCCGTAGCCCCAAATTTCCCAAAAGCAATTTGTCTTGCGTGAACGCCGACCGAAAAGGGAGTATTCCACGCTTACCGGCTATGCAACTGATAAAGGCACTGCATCGTACAGTGTAAAACAGTAGAACGCCGAGTCGCGATGTTGCAAAATGCCACCACCATGAATCGTTGCAGACGCCGGAAATATTGGTGTTGTCTAAATACTCACGTAGCCCCCGTCCTCGCTGCTAGGAGCATCTATCCACCCTTTCCCAACCTCTCCTAGTCCGGGCCCTCGTGAGTCCAGAGCCATTCCCTCGCCTTCACCTCGTTCAACCCACTCTTTCTCGTGTATGTCGCGCCATATGCGCTGGAAGTATAACCGTAGACTCCTGAGTCCGCGTAGGTACCCTCTGTCTACACCATCGGGGTCTTGAGGCGGACATGGGACGTTGTCCGGCAACGCGTCCTCGGCGGTGACACAGTTGGCAAAATCGACGATTTTGAGCTTGATCTGATGATGACGCTTGGCCTCTGGTGTCTGGTCGGGATTAGTGGAACCAGAATGACTGGTATTCTGCGCTCCAGTGGTGTCTTCTGGATTCCACTGTGACACGCCATGCTGGGACGCTGGCGCATCCTTCTCCTTCTCAACCCCTTCCGCACGATCGTAGAGCATGAGTAGACTGCTAGCGTAAAAGCGATATCCAGGTAGATTTCGAATCATTGTTTCCAGAGCGCTGATCTTTTCAAGAATGACGGGTATGTGTCGGCTCGCGGCTTTGTACCCAATCCCGTCGAAAAAGAAACGTTTTAGAGCATCTTGGAAATCTTTACCAGCTTTCAGGTCACGCCCGAAGTATTTGTCCTCGAAGACATACTTCTGGGTTTTTACGTTCCAGATCTGCATGCCGCATACCCTGACGCCGAGTTCGCGACTAGTCGTCATTTGGCATTTGCGTCTTTGAGACCGTTGTTTCTTCTCATCGGCCTCAATGCCATATTGACGTGTCCCCATCTTCAAGTCGAGAACACATGGCTTGGACATGCCTGCAGTGAGATCTTCAAGCAAAAGAAAATGTTGAACTCGCTCATCAGGTTGTTGTTGTGCTTCTTTGGGGTTTGTTGGTTCTTGGTCTCCGTCTCCGAGTGGTGAAGACTTCATGTTTACGTTGACGGGGGCTGGCAACATTGTACCCATGGGAGCGGCCTCACCGACAAATTCCTTGGTGGCAGCTTTCGTGAATGTATGATTACCATCCGCTTTACTCATTTGCGGTGGGACTCCAGTCTCTTCATCCATCGCAAATACCTCGTCCTCGCCGTCACCTCCGTATCCTTCCTCTTCATAGAACTCCAGATGAGATCTTCGATTGGTGTTCACGCCACAAGGCCTTCGGGTGAGACCTCCGCCAGAGTGACGGCGTCGAGGTAATGCGGTAGGTGTCTGTAGATGATCATGGGCCTTAGTTTCCAGAGTCTCCTCTGGCTCTGCGTGCTCGTCGGAGCGCTGGTTGCTGCTTGACAACTGCCGATGAGCTTCGGCCTTGAGAACCTGCTTACGCGTAGAATCCTCACTATATGGCACTTGTAGTTCCGAGACATCAGTACTGTTCCGACGCATAGACGGCGCTGAAACGGCAATTCCTTGAGACTCTGCTCTGAGCTTTCGCGCTGGAATCGCTGCCTGAACATGATGCTGATGATGGTGCCCATGGCGATGACGATGATGTATTTGCGGGGGAGCAAAAACTTGTCGCAAGACTTCTTCTTGCAATTTGGTATTGATTGTTGTCACGCCCCAACTACTATGCTGTTGTATCGGAGGTCGCGTGGGGCTCTTGTCCGACAAAAATCCGATGTCACTCTGGTTTCTCCGGTGATACTGCGAAGGAGAAGACGTTCCCATCCATGGGTCTGGGGTACTGGACCGTGGAGGTACCCGAAACAGATTTTCGGGGATGATGTGCCGATTGTTCTCAAAGATGACTTGTGGTACTGGCATGCTTTGCTGCGAATGACTGACTACTCTAGGACGTTCTTCAGCATGCTCGACTGCAGCCAACCCCATGTCCTGTCTAGACGAGGCAGGGTCAAGGTTAGACTGACTCCCTGGATCAGAAGTACCATTGTCTAATTTTGTCTTATCCTTGATCGTCTTCCTTCGTTTCGGAGCTTTGCGATAGGTCACGTTGAGGACACCAATGTACCTAAAGAGACAATACTACATTAGCGCTGGAAATGAGGTTGAAAGAAGGGGAAAATAAGGTGGCGGATAGAGGATTTGCTCGTGTTCAGCATTCAAGAAGGTTTGCGCGATTGGGGTAGCCATACCTTGGAAGAAATTCAAGGAGGTCAGGATGATGTCGTTCTACTGTCTCGTAGAACTCATTTTCCCGGTTGTTCAGTTGTTTACAAACTGCCCTCCTCGAAAAGCGATACACCGTGCTGTGACCCCCAACTTGATGGTCGTATGGCTTCAATTCGACTGCACCTAAAGGAGCGGGTGGCTGAGAAATAGAAGTGGGCTTTGTTTCTTCTCTGCGTGGAGTTGCTGTTGGAGTAGTACCTAAATCATCAGTTGCACTAGACTCGTATCCTAGAAGTGATTGCGATGAATCTGCCAATGATTCGTAGTCAGACTCAGCGGAAGTAGTTGCATCCGGTAGGAAAGCCACCGGCTTCTCTGCCTCTGTAGAAGCGCGACTTGTCGTCGGCATATCACCATGGAGACATTGATTTGTATCTTGAGACTGTAGAGATATTTCTACTTCTTGCGGTGTCTTCGCAACCTCTTCCGCAGACCAACCCTTGGACACTTTGACTGTGCTGATCGACTCCCGTTCCTGGTTACCCTCAGCTTCTGCCTTCCCAGCTTTCTGGTCCTGGGTATTCTGACCGGGCGTCTGTAATTGTCGATGAGGAAAATAGAGAGCCGATGAAATTTGTTCCCTTTCCGAATCATCCTCATCGGAACCTAGAGAATGCTCGTGCGCCTCAATCAAGGTGGATTGAATAGACTCAAATGCAGGACGTGCTTCAAAAGGTCCTTCGGTCAGGAGCCTCCCAGGGGCCGTACTTGGGAGTCCTTCAGAGAACGACTGTTCTCGATCTGGACCAGGCGTTAGAGTACCAAAGGCTCTGATCTCCTCCAAGAGTGATAGCGGTAGCTCCTGCTTATTCTGCGGATGTAATGCTGGTTTCTCTGGTACAGTTGGGCTTGGATGTTTTGCAAATTGGCTGGCAGAAGACGATGGAGGTTCAAAGTAGGAGTTGGGTGGCCCCATCTCGGGAGATTGCAGAAGAGACGATGGTCGTGAGAGAGATGAAGCAATATCATATCGATCTAGATTCCCCGTCTCCGCAGCATCTGTTGCGAGGACCTTGTTGGTAGACCGTCGATCCTTCGTCCGGCCTTCCCTCCTTTTCTGTTCTTCTGCTGCATCGTTTTCCTTGAAGACACGCAGATAGTGGCTTGCCTTTCTACTCCTAGGCGCTGCCGAGTGCTCAGTCGCGGGCAAAGTAGCCTCGATCTTTTTGTCTACATGCGCACCGTTACGCAGAAGCTGGTTGACTCCGTTGCTGTAAGGAAATTCGGCATTGCCTTCTCGCCATGATCTATACTTCAGTCGCTCCTCGCTCTCGGCCAGAACGTCAGGTATTGTTGTGGGCCCCGATTGCCGGTCCGCTCGATGTGGGGTGGACGGTCGCAACCCCGGCGAATCGACTGGGCTCATGAACGGGGGAGGACTCTGGCGATACTGCTGACCCTGCATGGCAAGATCGGGCTCTCGTTTTAAATCGAGATGCGTTGCTAGCATGCTATGTTGCTCTTGGACGCCGGGTTGGGTGTGGGAAGAGCGGTGACGGCCAAGCAGCGCGGACTGTGTCAGTCGCCGAGAAGCGTGAGCCGACTCTGCCGCCTCTGACAATTCGTGATCCGAAACATTGTTCACTGTGTCGTCCTGGCGTGCCGGCAGTTGAGGTGAGGGTGTGGGACTGTCATGGGCCAGGTACGTTGTTGCGAAAATGCTGTCGCGCTCGGACAGCTGGGGCCGATCGATGGAAGACCTCCAGCGATGCTCCAGCGCAAGGGGCGTCGTCTTCGAGCGGCCCGTCTGCGAGAGGCTTTTGGGTGTCACCTCTGGAGCATCCAGGAGGGAGGACTGGGAGGCGGCATGGCCTGGGGGCTGCGAGGCATTTGACCTCACCGGTGCGGTGGGTGAGGTAATTTTCGGAGCGTTCGAGGGCGGTGACATGGAGTCGACATTGGTCAAGGCGGCGGAGGAGCAGTCTGAGAGGGGCGTGGCTGCGTGTCTGGCAGATATTGCCGGAAGACAGGCGTAGGCAGGTTGGGGAGCCCGGGCAGATTCGTTGGGCGCTGTCGTGCTCACAATGGGGGGCTACCAAGCGGACTACGCGTGAGCGGCGGCGGTGACGGGGAAAGCGGGCAGAGCGTGCCGGTCCAGGGGCCTCTCAAGAGCAATGGCGAGTTGACGTCCAGAAGCTGCAACACGTTGGCTGGTGGGTGGCGCATAGACGGATTGCACAGACGCCGCGCTTATGACGAATGACGTTGTGCCAAACACCCAGCACCGCGGTGATAGACAGGTACAAACGGCGTGGCGAGTGGGCCGTGTCTGGCGATGTCTGCATGCACCGCGCAATTGCTTTTTGGCCGCGCGCAGTTTCACGAGACGGAGTGACTGGGGACAATTCACACAGCAGAAGGGACCAAGGGAAGAGGAATCGTTCTTTGAGAAAGAGCGAGCGGGCGCCGATGCCAAGCCCACATGTGCGGCTTCACGCTAAGATTCTCTGCCATGGCTGAGTGAAGGAATAGATACCAAGGTTACGCACACCGACGATAAGAATATGCAGCACTGTGATCCCTTTCCGCCATTCATTGGAACACGTTCATCGCACCAAGCGCAGCTGTGTCTGTTGTACTCTCTGTAGAGTGCCGTGGTTCCAGCTATCATTGCGCTCGTCGTCATACGACTCATGTGTCCAGCACTCTTTTCCCGCTCCACTTTCCTCTTGTCCAGCTCTACCTGCCATCGCCAGATCCATCCTCAGGACTGTGGTCGTCCGCATCCCATGTATGCAGCAATATGCACAACGCCCAGGGGTCAATCGGCCCAGGACCAATGGATCAAGAACGTGGGCTCTTCACCGGGGTTTGACCACGACTACAGAGCAAGGACTACAGTGCTCGCTTGGAGCTTGCTGCGCAGCCCGTTGACTAGCAGATAGCCTGACTATACAGCTGCAAATTTCAGCAGATGTCTCGAATACGTAAACCGATTCGAACTCAACCGAGGCCGTCCAAGTGGTCCAAGAACCGCTCAGTGAAGTTGAGCTCGTCATCCAATGAGGTACGAAGATCTAGTTGCAGAAGCTCTAGACTCTGTTTTGCACGTACTGGTGAGCCCAGCGGTGAGTTCTGCGACCTTTTTTGTGGTCCATCTGCGACAGCTTTGAAGGAAATGTACGAATTTCGCTCCTTCAACGGAATGCGCTCGGCAGAGGGCGTAGGGCTCTTCTTCCCAGTCTCAGTATCAGCTCGCATTTCTCGAGTTTCGTTACTGAGCACGGCAAATCTCAGGCTACTGCGCTTTGCAGGCACCGTCTTTTTCTTCGCTGTGCTCAAAGCGAAGGGAGACGCCGCGGCGAAGAGATCCTGTGTACTCATAGGGGGAGCCCGGAACGCACTTTCAGTCGGATTTCTCCTGTCAAGCTCGGCGTTGAAATCCCGGAAAGGTGTTATAGCCACTCTGTCTTCCCTATAAAGCGTTGGTGAGTGCTCCATTTGGTCGTTTGACCAGGAGGGTTGGTCGTTAGAGGCTAGTGAATGCATTGTGCTGTTCTGAAAGTCCATTTGCGCCAGCATGAGCGCCGTCTGCGTAGACTGAATAGAATGTCGACTAGATCTGGACTCCTCCCGTACTCCTCGGCTCTCTTCAACCACCTCATACGGATCTGGTCGTGGGCTATTCGATGTATATTGATCGCCAGGTTCAATATACACACGGTGATCTTCTATTCCTTCCGGTTTCGTGACCTGATTGTTCGCGTTTGCGCGGACTTCGGGAGATGAATTGAAGGTCATCGGTCGAGGTTTGCTCTTCAACGGGACTTGGTCGATACTCTTGCTATCGCCGATTCTCCTATATATGAAACTTGTGGAGAATGAAGGTTTCAGAAGCTCGGCGGCTGTTGATGCCGAATACCCCTCTCGTACACTATTTGATTGTGAGGTAGTGGTAGAGGCAATAGGACGAATGGGTGCGCACCGTTCGGCAGAGCGTCGGATTTCTTCTCGCGTCACAGGCTTGCTCTCAGACGAGGGAACGTTATCCACGATCGATTCTGCCAGATTTTGTGCTGCGCGAATGTCCGTCATTTGATCCAGAATCCGTGACTGAGGTAAGGGTGACCCAATTCCGACAGGTCCGAGTTCACTGGCAGAAAGGGTCTCAGGTGGCGGTATACTTAGTTCAGTTGCCTTGGCAATGGTTTTGTCGCGATTCACCGTACGCAGAGGTACAATTTCTGCCTTTCTAGCAGATTTTGGGAGCGGAGAAGTTGGACCAGCAGGTGAGGAAATCACCATTGATGCGGAGTTGCTAGAGTGCCAGTGATGGTCCAACGGCCGTGCCGACATACACCCAGGAGATGGATTCGTGTGCGAGTCAGTCATTGGTAAAGGTCTCGAAAGGCCAGCCTGTATAACCTTTGAAACGCCGTTCGTTCTTCTCTGCCGTCGCGAAGGAGTCGGCAGCGGATTCAAGTCCGTCGCATCCTGGGTGTCATCTGACGGACACCGTCTAAGCCATCGCATGCCGTTTGTGGAGTCATCTGGAAGAGCCTCCGTCCCTCCATTTGCGCTATGATCCTCTGTTACTACAGAAAACTCATTGGACTCGCTCAAGACGCTCGTTGATGGTGTTTCGATGCGGCGCTTGGACTTCGTGCCCTTCGTATTTCGCTTCTTTCCACGGGAGATGACCTTCACTCCCAAGTTTGTGGATCGAGCTTTCATCGACGCCTGAGCTATAGTCACCTTGACATCTATCCTCTTAACCGAGGTATTGGCATGTCCAAGCTCGTTGCTGCTTCCGTTTTGAACAATTTCAGAAGGCTGATTGACCGTGGGCTGCTCGCCGACAGAGGGTCCGTAAGCTGGTTCTACGCAGGTAGGTGCCCAAGGGTTCTTCCAGCCATTGTTGAAGGGGCCGCGTAATCGAGCTGTCGCAATGATTGGAAGTCTCCCCTTAATACATGCCGTGGCAATGATCTCCACACGCCGACGTTTCGCGGCCCTATAAGCAGGGTCAGTGTAGCTATCCGGATACGGCTCCAATAGGTCTTCGGGGTCGAGATCGAGTCCATCGTAGTCGAGTCCTTCTCTCAATAGCGGATGCAGGGTTTTCCGCATATCTGATGCAACCCACTTTTAACCCTTCTCAAAAGATGAAAATTCACCATGTGACCGAGATATGACTGCTCGTGTGGCGAATTGAAGGAGTCGACCGGGTGTGGCTAGGTATGGTTTTTATGTTTGCGGTGTGGCCCAAGCGTAGTCGCGCAATTCGGAAATCTCTGGGAGCAAGTGGAGAATATTTGGGCTATGGGAGCTTGTCTTCCGCTTTCTTTGATTAATGGCGTCTTCCTGCTGCGGGGGAAGAGTATCGTGATAGGAGCTGAGGTGGCGGCCAAAAACTGCCAGTGTCCTGGCGTTGACCGAAGAAACGGAGGCGCATGTGTTCCACGCGCGACGACCAAGGCTGACGGACCGGAGACTTAGAGTGGTATGCTGAGAGAGGGGCGCAAATAGTTCTCCATCGCCGCCATCGTGGGTGAAAGGCAGTGTTTCCGCGCCGTTGCCCTTGACGACGGTTAGGCTCCACTGTTATCGATAAGAGGTCACGTGGTGTGTATCATAACCCTGCCCGCAGGTGCCATCTGCAACACCACGATCCTGGTGTATTGATGCACCGGACAGGGACGCGTTCTTTCCTGCAACCGCTGCAATTGACCTTTGTCAACGCCACACGATGTGCTCTGAGCCGTCATAACCTCTGCTTCGACGCGTTTCCGAACGAAAATTACACACAACAACCATAACATGACGAAACCTTGGTTGACCGGTCTCTCCGACGAGTGGATATCAGAACCGACTCCCAATGGCTCCGTTCGAAGTGCAGATGACCCTGCCGCGCAGATATCACAGAGTGTGCCTCCAAAGGCGCGAAGTCGACTCCCCCGCCTGAGGCAATCATCAGGCTCCTTCTCTGAGATACAAGTGCGGCACATTGCGAAAGATCTTCGTCCGCCAAAGCCAAGATCCGCTCTCGCGGAGCGCAGTCATAACGACAACAATGTACAGCCGGTCAGATCCCCAGAAGCCCCCGAAGTCACGTCATCGCGATGCGCCTCCCAATCATTTGCGGATTCAACGCCAGGTTCACTCCTCTACGATGGGACTGTCGCGCACAAACCTACCTCCGAGTCACCAGAAAAAGATTACCCCCTACACAATACGCCCGAATGGAGGAAACGGCTGCTCAAAGGCGATATTGGGTATGGGGACCAGAAGGACCTCTTTAGTCCGATGGGTCTGGAAAACATCTTTCAGAAGCCTCGAGAAGGTGACTCGGAGGAGGCTAGACCACGCAAGAGTAAGCTAGGCATGTTTCGAGGTCTGAGCAACATGCCCTCTAGCCCTCCACCATGGCCAGCTACGGAGACAGACCATCAGGCGCAGCGCGGTTCCGGTACCGAGGGCGAACGTCCTTCGCTGTTGATACAAAATCGCGGAGATGGACTCCCCACAGACAAGGCCCAAACCATTGGCAACCCTTCGACCGATATAGACACGAATGAGTCTAGCTCGAACAGCGTACTTCGATTTGACGGCAACTGGGAGGGCCAGCGTACTATAAGTGGTCAGATTGAATACGAGAACGAGAATTTCAGTCCAGTTTATCTATCAACAAATCTTAAGATTGGTGCACCAGCTGCTCTCATCCCGGACTTTACTGGATCAGACCTTGCTCACAGATTACGGCACATCGGGTCTCCTCCCCCAACCCTTGAGCACCACCCATTGGCAGAGGATGATTTATTCAGTCAAGGCTTAAGTCGCAATGGGTCCTCGTTCACAAGACTCCAGGACGACACTCTGCCAGAGGATCTGCCAGCTGGGACGCCTGAGCTCGCGGATGTCGGTCGATTTGTTGAGCTGAGAAGAGGAGGTTACTCACGCGATGGCTCGTTCAGGACAAGGCCTTTGAGTCCTTCTCTACAGACGAAGACAAGAAGACGAGAGCCCACCGAGAACGGCACAGGAGTTCAGGACGAGCGTGAGAGGGGTTCGCAGGATGACAAACCTGATGACTCAGAAACGAACGAACGAGATGCACCAAAAAGCCCCATAACGCCGAGACGACGAGGCCAAAAGTCAGCCTTTCTGAGTCCCAGTCGAGCGACTGGTTCTGGAAGTCCCCTCAAACTGTTCGATGCACACGATACTTTCACGAGTAACAGGCTGCAGAGACGGTTGAGCCAACTTGAATACAAGTCAGAACAAGTGGTCGGTACCAACTACGAGGAAGAAACGAATAAAATAGTGCAAAAGACGTCACGACTCACTTCTGTCGAAGAAGCCAGTGCGCAGAAAGTGACGGTTAGGCGAGAATCTGTACCACCAGGTGAAGGGAGGAACGAAGCACGCAGGATAGGAACTTTCGGCCAAGGACAGCTCGATGGCTACTCGTTTCCGGAAGAATTCTCTACCCTGTCTTCGCCGAACTCCCTGGCCCAGGAAAGTTGCCCCGAGGATTCTCCCTC
Organism: Lophiostoma macrostomum CBS 122681; assembly: GCA_010405375.1. Classification (NCBI taxonomy): domain Eukaryota; kingdom Fungi; phylum Ascomycota; class Dothideomycetes; order Pleosporales; family Lophiostomataceae; genus Lophiostoma; species Lophiostoma macrostomum. Next base: position 189,427 of record MU004335.1, on the reverse strand, counting down.
CATAGATGCTATGCCGCCGGGGAGCCACCAACCGCTCCGGTTCGCGTTCGATGGGTCACCTCAGTCTCGGAAGTCTTCAAGGCTTTTGCGACAGGGCCTAACCCGAGTGTCGAACCCCTTTCGAAGTCGATCCGTTTCAAAGTCTCTGTCTTTTCAGGTGTCCTATTCAAGTACGCAACCGGAAGCTGCACATGAGCCTCAGTATGCTGAAGGCAAGCGGGGTCCAACTTCACCGTTCAAAAACCCAACGCCAAAACGTAGGAGAACTTTCGATCACGATGGTGAACAGGAACTGGCGGTCGGGGAATCTGGCTTTACATCGACCAAGGAGACACATACTGCTATGCAGTCCGTGATAACCCGAAAACGTAAAGATGCACGCCATGATCACTCTGTGAATATCGCCGATCCGGATGTTTTAGCACGAAGGGCCATACTGAGGCCGCGAAACCCTACACCAAGCCAGAGGAGACGTGACGAGATACATGCAGAGATCCTCGAAGCAACAGATGCCTTTATTCTCTCTTCTCCGAAGCTTAACACGATTCGGGAGCAGCTCGACTCGCCATCTGGGTCCAATGCAATTTCGGAGGAGCGAAGAGCGGTAGCAGTTGCGAATGAAGTGGCCGCATTCAGCATGAAGAGAGTTGATGTCATGAAGGACCAGAGCCGCAAGCGGTCTGTGACAACACAAGATTTTCTGGATGAAGCAGTGAAGATCATGGATTATATTCGTACCAAGGGACGGCCAACAAGTGGCCTTGGGAGCCTAGAAGAGACCGAGTCGGAGGACCCCATCGACGAATACGCTGATGCTCTCCCGTCCACGCCTCTGACCTTCTCTAGACCCCCAAGCAGAGAAGGTCGTATGTCAGAGTGGAGAGAACCCCGCAGACATCAAGTGGACCCCGATATGATGAGTCACCTCCGAAAGTTCCAGGAGAAGGAATCAGACGGAGTCATGGGCTCCTCGATTCATTCTCTGCGATTCTCGCGATTAAAGGAAGCAATCTCTCCAGAGAATCCTAGCATCATCGTAGAACAGAACAACATTCGCATTACCGATAATACCGCAAGAGATGAGACAGATACTAGCGGGGAGGAGAATGCCGTAGACTCTCAGTCGAAGACACAGGGCACCCTTCCATCTACGGGCTCATCACTTGGTCAAACTATTGCCACAAGTGCGTCACGAAGATCTGATCATGTAGCCACCTTGGCGCCGGAAGCCGTTGCGCACTTGATACCTGAACAGATTGCAGGCATGAGCTTTGACCGCGAAAAAAACATCTGGGTCCGACAAAAAAGTCCTTCGAAAGAGCATCTACCACGGGAAGATATAAGTAGCACTAATGAAAGTGAGGAGGATCCTTTTGGGAACATTCCGGATCTTACCGTAGATGAATGTGCTGGAGTCCCAGAGAGTGAAGAGTCACCAGTCAGGCCTCAAGCTACGGCGGAAACATTCGTAGAGGATTCTGGGGCAGATGGGCATCCAGATCGGATGCGCCCAGACACTCGAGATGGCAAAGCTATACCACCAGCGGATACCAGCTCTGTTCCGTCGAAGGTGTCAAATTTTGCTTGGAGTTTCCCGAAAACGGAAACTCGAGCTACCTCTTGGAGCGATCAAGAAACACGCAACTTAGGGACCCAAAAAATTCATCGGCTTCAGACAACATACTCTATTCCTGAATCGGACGAGGTCGATATCGAGCACGAAATCCAGTATTTCGAAGGTCGTGGCACGGTCACTCCCCCGGGATCGAAAGCAAAAATGCGCGACATAACTTTCTCGATCGAACAGCAAGACATTCAGACGCAGGCGCATACCTTCACCCGCCGAAGCAGTCCGCGACACAAGAAATTTCCAGGGTGGACGCAACCGGTCACCCAGAAGCCATCCCGGGTACAAAATGCAACCTGGCAACAACTTACAGGCGCGCGAACCCTGCCACACTCAAGACTACCCGACCTTACAAACGATGCTGATGCGTCGATCTTGGAACCTCTTCCATCTAGGAGTTATCGGATGCAAGTTTCTATGAACGTTGCTGCTCCAGTATTGAAGGCTCGTGATAACAGAAACACCCTCGCCGCTCCCTCCTCACCTGTCAAAGCCGACGTCACATTCATGCTGAGTGACCTACCCGAGTTCACTCTTGACCAAGTAGATGAATGTGAACTTCCTAATCGCGTAATCGTGAAGCACGATGGATTGAGGTTCTCAAAAGCTCTCGAGGATCGCTATGCCCAGGGCACTGCGGATCTGATTAAAGCCCTGCAGGATGTTGTGCCAGACGAGCCATATTGGGAAGATATACGAGAGGTCAATCTTTGCGACAGGGGCCTAACGAATTTGCATCGCCTTGATGAGTTCTGCTGCCGCCTTGAGGAGCTCAATGTTTCTGGAAACGGCATCAGCCAAGTCAATGGCATTCCGTATTCAGTGCGACGACTCCGTGCCCCAGGGAATTGTCTCACTGGCCTTACTTCTTGGTCGACGCTTATGAACCTTCAGCATCTGGATATTTCCGCCAACGATATTGACAGCCTCGATGGCCTTAGTGATCTGATGCATTTGCGGACCTTGAAGCTTGATAACAACAAGGTCACGTCTCTTGAGGGCATATTGCACCTAGACGGTCTCCAGGAACTAAGCGCGAACGGCAATGACATAGAGTACATTGACTTTGCACGGTCAGAGCTGTAAGTACTACGGATGCTCGCCTGCTGGGTTGCTAGGAACTAACCGCGACATAGCAAATCTTTGACGGAGCTTAATTTGCGTGGAAACCGCCTTAGACAGATTCGCAATGTGCATCTCTTGTCGCGGCTCCAGAATCTGGATCTTGGTATGCGCTATCATTTTCCCCTGAAAGGCCATGTACTGACTCTGAAAGACGATAATTGTCTAAAAAGGTTTCCAGAATTTGACCAACCGGCGGCCCGCTGCCTTACGCTCAATTCGTTGCGCTTGAATAGAAACCGATTGGTCTCTTTGAATCTGGAGACCAGTTTCCCGAATCTGCAGTGCTTGTTCACTGACGGAAATTCCTTGAGCGAAGTTCACGGCCTAGAGCACCTGAGACATCTACGAACCTTCTCTGCAAGAGAACAGTCTCTTGGAAATACTCATCATCTTGGAATGTGCGTAGGCAACCTGTTCGTCAATTCGGACGTTCGCAACCTCCATCTTTCCGTGAACCCAACACCCGTTCTGGGCATATCGCAGCACTTGCTCAATCTACAATGTCTGGAGCTTGCCTCCATGGGATTGAAGACTCTACCGGACGACTTTGGCCAACTCGCACCAAACATTCGCTCCATTAACCTCAACTTCAATTCTATCAAGGATCTGCGCCCACTCCTCAATATTAAGCGTCTTGACGAACTGCTCATCGCGGGAAACAAGCTCGCGCGCTTGCGAACCAATCTAGCGGTCTTAGGCAGGCTCAATACCTTGAGCAAGGTAGACTTGAGAGAGAATCCCCTCACCCTTCGTTTCTATCCCCCATCGTCGGAAAATCGGATAGTTACGTTGAAGCAGAAGCCTTCCGAAGAGACTTGCTTAGCAAGGTTTGTTCTACCTGCAGGAGATTTGGAGGCAGACCATCAGTACCTCCAACGCCTGGACTTTGAGACCCGTATCCGGCGGAGAGTCCAAGAAATCATGTTCTCAACACAGTGTGGGAATCTACGCGAATTAGATGGCTTGCCGTTTGACAAAGCGCGCATTCTGAAGAAAGATGATATCTGGGAGCGATTGTCGTACCTAGGTGTCATCAGGAGGACCGAGACGTCTGAGCCAGACGTCATATGAAGAGCTAGTTCAACAGGCTGTTCAAGTGTAGCGTTTTCATGAATATCTGCGTGGGAAAACGCACCTACGGTTGGCGGATTGGCGTTCCGAGTTGCATAGGCCTTGGGTCACACGGAGTTTTGTTGCTTTTTGGGCGGGGCGCAAGCCGTAGCATCAGGTACTTTGCATTTGTACATCATAAAAAGCGCGCGTACTTTTGGTCTGCGGCGCAGGAAGTGGGGGTCCGATGCTGGATGTCCTGGACGAGTTGTATTATTAATGAGTATGAGCTGGGTATGAAAGCTGTAATGACCTCAACTCGCTCGCAGTGTAGAACAAGAAGTCTGGTGAAACCGACGCGTGTTTCTATTTTCTATCCGCCGCTGCTGGCCGGGACGATCGCTGAAACGGTCTCGCTAAAAGCTGCAAATCATCGAATGAGGTACCACTATTCCCGTGACCGCATATGGCCTTTATCAACCCACCTCTGCCTGCGCTTGCGACGCAATGCATTCCACATCCCCCGACACACGCGATGGCCACGACCACCGAGACAGAACGAGCCGCCGAGCTCGCGCAACAGGCCAGGCAAAGCGTCAAGACAGGCAACCTATCCGATGCCGCGAGGTTCCTGCGCGAAGCGACTACTATTGCACCTGATCACCCTGAAGTGAAGGCAGGATGGGTCGCTCTAAAAGAGGAAGAGGCTCGGTCACCGCTTATTGCCATTTGTGAGGACTGGATCAACGACCATGATGAAGCAACCGGCGACAAGGCTCTGCGGTTGGTCAAAGGCCAGACGCTGTCCAATAAGAATGCACAAGAGGCTTTTGAGATCCTAATGGCATTCAAGGGCGAAGATGATATCCTCGACGAAGTTACAGGGGAACTATTAAACAACCCGGGAGCCCAGACTGTCATGGCCCAGGCAATCCAGGATCACCCCACGCAGACGTATTACGAATTCTTTGAGCGCGGCGACGACAGTATAGGTGGTCTGTTGAGAGTACTACTGAACCGATCCGTTTGGCCCTCAGATGAAGCTTTTGTCCAAGCACATCGCGATTGCTTCATGCTTTCGCTAGCTATGATGATGGAGGAAGCTCTCGACCACCCCGAACGTGCAATGAAAGGTGTCGCCAACCTACTCGCTGCGCATGCAGAGCACCTCAAGGGTATCATAGATGCAGATAGCTTCGATGTTATTCTTGAGTCTCTGGACATCCGGAATCCTCGCGACCTGCGAGGTCATGCCACGCTGGCAACAGTCAAGCTCCTAGAACTTGCGCCCGAAACAGCACAGAAGCTCATCTCCAACTTCATAACATACCGCGTACAAAAGTCCACAGCAGATCGCCTTATCGTGGCATTCTCCGCTGCCGCTGCCATTTTCCCAATCAACGTATCATCGGCAGCAGCTCTTTTCCTCACCGACGGCTTCGTCAGTACTTTGGCGCCAATGGTACTCATGAAGAAGAGTCAGAAACTTGAACAAGCCGCTCTCGAGCTCATCAACGCGGCTTGCGTAGATAAGACATGCCGCGACTCCATCAATAGGCACTGCCGACAGTGGCTTGAGGATACCGTCGGCTCTTGTACAGACAAACATCGCGCCAATATCGCTGCTGTAATTCTGGTCAAGCTTGGTGAAGAGCCTCCTCCAACGGATGGACCCCAGATCATAGTTCCTGGCCACGTTGATCAAGATGACTTGGTATCACGATTCAAGTCTATGATACTATCGCCAGACGCTACTCTCAAGCAGGACTCGGTCGAAGGTCTCGCCTTTGCCTCCCTTCGACCCATTGTTCGCGAAGAGCTTGCGAACGATCCACGCTTCCTTAAACACCTCGTAGAGCTACTGAAGTCATCATTGTCTGACAAAAATACTCTCTACGGGGGCTTGACTATCTTTACCAACCTGACAACTTATCTCCCCATCCAATCCGAAGACGAGAAACGCATGGCTCAGCTGAAAGCCTACGCCGAAACCCGGAAGCCTTCAGACCCCAACCCCCTCCAAGACGAAGCCCACGTAACAGCACGTTGTAAGCGCGTCCTCGATGCCGGCATCGTGCCTCTCCTTATCGCTTCTAGCAAAAAAGCTTCGCCATCCGTCATAACCCACACCCTCTCGATCCTTCTCTCACTCTCGCAGTCCAAATCCAACCGAGGCATCCTCGCGCAACAAGGCGCCGTGAAACTCCTAATCCAACTCTGGGATCACATATCCTCCTCCTCCACCGCATCCTCCACAGCAACTCCCTTCCCACCGACCGCCCTCCCCACAGCCGCACACGCCCTATCCCGGATCCTCATCTCGACAAACCCATCGCACATCTTCACCTCCTCTCTACCCGCGCCCTCCGCCATCCGGCCCTTGACCACACTCCTCAGACCCACCGACTCCAGCACCTGGCAATTGCACGCCTTCGAGTCCCTCCTCGCCCTGACCAACCTCGCGTCCCTGGACCCAGATACCGCCACCTTCATCATTACATCCTGCTTCGACACCGTCAACGACGACCTCGTGCTGTCGCCAAACACGCTCGTGCGCCGCGCCGCCATGGAGCTCCTCTGCAACCTCATGGCCGCCCCCGCCGGCATCGAGAAGTTCGCCGATGGCTCCAAGCGCGCGACTCAGCGTCTGCATATCCTGCTCGCCATGACGGATGTCGATGACGTGGCGACGCGGTCGGCCGCCGGCGGCGCACTTGCGATGCTGGTCAGCTGTGACGAGGGCGTTGACGCTGTGTTGGGAAACGAGCGCGGAGTCGAGTTTCTGCTGGGCTTGTGTCGGGATGAGAGTGAGGACGTGCGGCATCGGGGGGTGGTTTGTATTCGGAGTGTGATTGCGGCCGAGGGTGTGATCGGGGAGCGGGGCGTGCAGGCCGTGAAGCAGAAGGGGGGTGTAGAGACGCTCAAGGGGTTGTTGAAGGAGAGTCGCCGGCAGGAAGTGCTTGCGTTGGGGGTCGAGACGCTGAAGATTCTGCTGGGGCAGGTGTGAGAGGTGGGTGGGGTGGAAGGGAAGGGGAATTTGTGATCTTGTATGGATGGTAGATGGGTGGTTGCATTGTCTGGCGCAATCTTGTTGTGGTTCCGGGACGTGAACGGCCGAATCATTATGCTACTATAGACACATCGTCGAGTACGTTCTTTTGCATAGAAGTCGTTTAGCCACGTTAGATAATAGACATTGAGGGAGTGGCGATGTTCGTATTGCGTGAGACAAATCTCTCTTCCAATGTCGACGGTTGGTGGGTGCGCCTTGCAATGCAACCATTCTAACCAAGACACCGATGATGCTTTCCAAAACGCCCGCGACATGCTGTTCCTAGCATCTGGTATGTACAGTAAGTGGCACTAACTTCTACAGTCATATGTATATGCGTGAAAACCTTAATTCGTACAGGCCTCGAATACAGCAACAACATCATACACGTTAGGCCAGTCGGCGCTAAACCTCGTTGAGACGAGCACCGTGCGTTCCTGCCTCGTTGGGCGTTGTTGATGAACATACTGTGGACACTTGTCGTGCACTTCGAGTTCGATTCGCGTACGCTCTAGTTTCGTTTAGCACAGGCGATATCCGTATCGAGGGCAACAAGAGCATTTCATGATGCAAGCCTGCATTTGGCATGGGTCTTTGCGAGTTCCTTGCAGGCCGGATGTTTTCATTTTTTCTTTTCGAGTTCGTGATCAAGCCAAGCGTCCCACGGATCGGCCAGCCTGTCCGGTTCCTCTGCGATGGCGACGTTTGACGGGATAGACGTTGGTACAGCCGGAGCATCGAATCCATTTTCGTCCTCGTCCCGGTCTATATCAGTATGCGGAAGTTTCTCGCTGCCCATGTAATCAGACACAGCGATGATCAAATCATCTGCCGTGAACGGTAGGACCGACCGCACATGCTTTACTTGTGCCTTCTCTGCAATTGACCTGGCCGCTTTCAAAATACCCTTGCTATCAAAACGACCACGGACCGCCTCACCGAGAACGTGGTTGAAGGCGTTAATGTTATGGGTAACAGAACATAAGCTCAGCATATTCGAATAAGCTTCTCTCATGTCCTGCCGTTTGAGTTTGCCCTTAATGCTGCAAATTTCATTCCAGACATAACAACCAGAGGTCCAGTCAGAATCGCGTGTGCACTCGATCAGAAAATGATTCAGCGTGGATATGTCCAGACCCCATCCGTCGTCCTTGAGTTCGTAGTAGATTTCCAGCGATCGCTGAAGACTGGTGAATCGCATGAGCCCACGCATGAGCGTGTTAAAGACCATTGGTGTCGGGTGAACCTTCTGAAACACTTTCTTCTCGTTGATACGTATCAGTCGTGCCTCGCCCGCTTCGTTAATGTGTAGATCCGGGTGCGCCAACATCAGTGCATTTTTCGTTCCGCGCATCCTTTCGATGAAGTTGCTGAATCGCTCAGGCTGATTCATTTCAGTATAGTACTCGAGTATGGCACAGCAAGTGAGCTCGTTAGGGCGTATCTTGCAGCTATCGAGAGCTAATATGGTTCGATCGACGATGCCTGCTAGTTGCCACCGCTTGAAGCCAGTGATGAGCAAGTTGAAGGTCTGAACATCCGGCCCGGCAGTGGAGATCAGGAGATTATGAGCTATTTTGGCCAGACTTTGAGCTAGAAATGGGCCGTGGCGAGGAGGGGTGTCATCGTCCCCAAAAATGCGTTTGATATTCTCGTTCATTTGTTGGCAAATGTGATAGAAGTCCCCGTCATTGTCCTGTACGTATTGCGGAGTTGGGAGGTGTGCTAGAAGTGCCTTAGCCTCATCTATCTCTGCCTTCGCACCAAAATCTGTTAAGCGCTCTATATCCCGAAGTCCTCTATGCAATTCGGCGGAGATATGGTATAGTCTAGCGTCTTCTGACATGACCAGATCCCGAATTGTTGAAGACAAGGAATCCAGGTACTCAGTTGATAGCTGTAACTTACGAGCGTCCCTGAGCAAACGTATAGCGAGCAGCGCAATGGAGAGCTCTTGAATCGAGAGCTTCTTCCACGTGTGCCTTCTCCTCAGTGCCTTTTCTCGAACAGCATCGTAAGACCACAGCGATTGGGGTGCCAGGTTCTTCCGATCCAGGTCAGGGCCGGTGTTCACCGGCCAACCCATAGCCTGGAAACCCGGAAACCGGGAGTCGACTTCCAGAAGTCGCCAAAGACCTTGCGGGATGCTCTCCACATTTCTTTTCGACAGTCCCTCCTCGTAGAGTACATCTTGGTCGAGCTCTGTGCCAGCTATTCGACCCATCACGTTCCATTCGATACCACTTCCGGACAGGTCTGCCAGCGTAGCACAATTTGATTCGCAGATTCTAACGCTTTCTCCAGCAAGCACGTTACGTTTCCGAGATGGCAGCTTCGAGCGAGCTAGGATTCCAGAACGTTGCTCCAATCGTGCATCCATTGAGAAAGGCTCCGTGGGGTCTTTCTGCAAATCAGCAAAGGCGTCATCCCATTGCCTGTTCCGCTGGAGCTTCGCCCTTCCGTCTAGGGCAAGTCCGGCCGCGAAGATGGCAGTATAGGTGAAGGTCGAGGTTGGGGTACCGAAGGGCCAGGTGCGTCTGGCAATGGCTGAGGTATTGGTGACGCATTGATAGCATCTGCATGTCCTCGGGGTGCGCCATGCCCGGGACCATAGCGTGAGCATCGCTATCGTGACATATTTTGGCTGTGTGGGTTGGAAACTCCTACATCGCGAGGAAGAGTGCCCCAGTGGTTCGAAGAGAAAACCCTGCTGACTAAGGAACGCGCTCACTCCGGCACCCCACGAAGTCACGCCCCGCGTCGGGCATCCGATCCATATATGTAACAGCTTGAAGATCTGGGACACGCAAAATATACTCACACACTCAAGGCTTCGCCAATATGCTCGCTCTAGCTCTCACCGCTGAGCTGAACGGGTAGGAACCTGAGCCATTATCTCCGTGCCGTGCCTAACAAATGCCCAGCGTTACAGACCTCCGCCCCAACGATACCGAAGACTCTCCCTTTGAGTACACCTTCAAAGTCCAATGCACATCATGCCGCGAGACACACCCGAACTTCGTCACCCTGAATCGGTTCGAAATGCACGATCTGAGCGGCAGCAGGGGCGACGCCAACTTCGTCTGGAAGTGCAAGAACTGTAAGGTCATACGGCCCATCCATTGCGGTTGCAACGTGGAAGCTGATTAGGCGTCTCAGAGAGAGCATTCGGCGACCATACAAGCAGCGCCGGCATCGTACCCGCAATCCGATCCTCCCAAGAAGCAGAACATACTCGAGTTCGACTGCAGAGGGCTGGAATTCACCGAGTTCAAGTCTGAGGTAAGATGAAAACTTGTTGGGATATAAAGGGAAGCATGGTATGCTGATCGATGATTGTAGGGGGAATTTCTAGCGACCGGCGCCGAATCGAAGACCAAATTCACAGGCATTGACCTAGCCGATGGCGAGTGGTTCGACTACGATGAGAAAGAGGGAGCAGAAGTCAGCATCACGAATGTGAAGTGGGAGATACGGAGGGCTTGATCCTTGCAGCAAGGTGGCTCTTTCAAAAGCTCTGGCGTCATACTCCCTTTCGCGCACAGTCAAAATCATTAAAGGGATGGACAAGAGTGATCGGAGCCTGTACCCGTTACCGAGGTGCTCCGTCGGGACGAGAAACAGCGAGTAAGTATCAATACGACCACAGGGTCGGAAATACACCTGCGAAAGCAGATCTGAATCTAGGATGGATACGGTGCAGCCTTACTAGCGACTACTTACTCAACACCATTGACACCTTAACTACGCTCTTCGGTGTGCTCGACTACCTCTCCCACAGCCTTGTCATTCAGGTTCAGGCCGTCCTCTTCGTCTTTCGTATGTTGCGGCACCGCTGCCTGCTCCCGTTTCTTCTCGTCTCTGCGATAAAGATATTGACCAACCAAGAAGAAAAACCAAGTGAAGAAGACGAACGCAATGTTGACTGAATATCCTTTGGTCCAACGGGGAGCTGTGTGTTGTATCAGTATGTGCGTATGCTAGACGAGGGAAGCTAATGTACCTTCGACGACAGGGAATACTACGATGGGGTAGAACGAAAAGACAGCCCATCCAGCCGTCAGCATAGCTCCAACAGTGACAGCGCGCGCTTCGGAGTCGTCTCGCATGGCCATGTTTATGAACGGCATTAGGATGGGCGTGACAGCCGCAGAGACTCCAAGAAGATAGTAACACGCAACTACGAAGTATTAGCGACTTGCAGCTCTAGTGAGAGCAAAGACTTACAATGTAGACCCGTGGGTACGAGCCAAACCAAAAGGCAAATGTTCGCAAACAGGAATATCACCTGGACAATGGTGAAAATTGCCCACAATGGGTAGATCATGCAGAGCGAAGTGGCGAGCAGAGCTGCGATGACTGACACTCCCTGAGCCCCCGTTGGGATGGTGTTGATCTGAGGCACAGAATACGTGCCATATTTTGTCGCCAGATCTTTGAGCCAGAGGGCCATTTGTCCGTGAGGGTAGGAGGAGGAGAGGAAGCTAGGCATGCGCGTTAGCAAAGGCCAGAGAGAGCAGAGAGCTCGTCGAGACTCACAACGTATATGCGGTAACACCAACGTAGAACTCCCATCTCTTCAATGTCCTCTTGATAACGCCCCAGTCCAGTTTCTTGCTAGGTTCAATGCCCACATCTGCAACCCGTCGCTGAGCCAACTCATGCTGAGCTTCTGTCAACCACCACGGCTTCTTGCTCGATGGCAGGCCCGGAAAGATGAAGTATCCAGCAAGCGCGATAGGCAACGAGATAACGCCGTCTATGATGAAAAGCCAGCGCCACCCCGCCATGCCTCCGATGCCGTTGAGATTCTTGTACGCAGCAGCTTGTAGGTACCCCCCGAACATTACTGCAATATTGTTGGACACGTACCAAACTCCGGTGCGCTTGAAGACCTCTTCCGGGCGGTACCACGACCCTAGTACGTATGTGGTGCCGGAGGCAACAGGCGTTTCTAACAAACCTAGCAGGAATCTCATACCATAAATGTCTCGCTCGTTGCGCATCTGAGATTGACAGAAAGTAGTGATCGACCACAAAACTTCCATAGTCGGAAGGTACCTTGAAGAGTGGAGTATAAGGTCAGTAACAGTTTTCAGAAGGGGATAAGAGGACGGGTGCGATTAGCAGACCCTATGAAATGCTACCCGGGTGACAATTCAAAGATCTATGGCAAGTGGCACCTTATAGTGGAGTATTCTTACCATCTTGCAATTCTAGGCCTAGAGAGCAGAAGCAGTGACGGTATCTGGAAGACAAGGTAGCCAAGGTTGTAGAAGGTACCAAAAAGTGAATATTGATTGCCATTGAGGCTCAATTCTTCTCTGCTCCAGTAAGCACTTGTAGGACAGTAGGATCACAGTCAACTTACTTCATGCCCGATACATAAGCATTGTTTATGTTCGAGCTGTCGAGCCATTTGAGGAAAACTTCATGGAAACGTTAGCTGCGTCCATCGCTCTGATTGCGATGTTTCACATACACATGAATGAGCAAAACGTAAGTAGGCAAGCATCAAGCTTCCGGAGTAATCGTCGCTCCTCTTTCGAGTAATGTTTCGGGTACCATTCCCACAGATACATCCAGGCCTTCCATGGCGAACGCTTTGGCGCCTCTTTCGGAGCAATCACATTGGCTGCTCCGGCCTCTGTCACTGCTTCAGGGTCTTGAGCTGCCATCTCTTCCTTCGCAGCCCGGAGACTTCGAGAGCTGTATATGATTGGGGACGAAGGTGTGACGATAAGACGCTGCAGTCTCGAATGCTGTGCGAGCCATGTCCCTGCACATCAATATATGTTATATGGAGCATATCGCTTGCTAGCCTCTAGTCTCTACGTGGGTATTGACTCCAACCATGTGCGCTTGGAGGTATCTCCTCCTCGGGCAGCGGGCCATTTCTCTTTTGAGCTGCCCAGAGGTCGGGACGTTGAAAGTGCGGGGAAACGGATGAAATTAGACCGGCGGCCGGGTTGTATGCGGCATCGAACAACATATCGCATTCAATGTGTCATTAACACTGCGAGTATTTGTATCGAAGTTCGACTTCGATGATTCAATCGAAGAGGATTGTAGCGAATTGTGGATGGGTGGATAGTAATCAGACTTTCCTTATTCAAGACTAGCGCCACTGGCTGTGAAGGTTTCGCGCATCCCAGCCTCCGCAATTTTCTTTCGCGTCTTCAATCATTCTATGGAAACGATATAGGGCAGATTCTCTCACAATATGCAATGCATACCTAGACAAAGCTTGGCGAATAATCGGAGACTATCACCCAGTCTACCCAAGCGCGGCAATCATCTTGTCCAAGCTATTCTCGACGGTAACCGGCGAACGAATAGCAGACCAGTTATAATTGAGCAAACCCCAAGCCTCATCCAGGCCTTGTATAGTTGCTGGTGTTCTACCAGGTCGAGTCTGCAAGTAGAAGCTCCCTGACAGCTCCCAGTGCATCCATCCAAACTTCCAGTCCTCCACCATCTCGATCGTGCAGTTGTTGTATGTCGTCTGTTCAAAGTACGTTCCATTCTGTATGAATCCCCATTCAGATAACACCATTGGGAACAGGTACTTGGTATCGGGATTTGAACCATCGAGGGCCTGGAAGCCTTTCTGATACCATTTCGACTTGAACGTCTCGCAATCGTCCTGCGTTGCTTCAAAATCATATTTGTGGATTTCCAAAACAATCTTGTCTTCCCAATCGAATTCATCTGGAACAAAAACGGCTGATTTCCCAGCTGTTGAAGATCCATTGGTTCCATTCAATGTTCTACCCAAAGGAATTGGGTCGATGTAAACGTCATAGTCAAATCCGGAAAAGAAGATCAGTGCGTCTGGATTCGACAAATGTACGGCATCAGCTGCAGCAGTCATGTGCGTATACCATGTGTACCAGTCGTAAGGCTCGGAATCGTTCGAGGTACGACTAAAGGTCGCAGCACAAAGGTCAGTGACAGTTATGAATGGGGATCAAGAGAATAGATAGCTTTGGCAAGCTCTGTAGAACGCTACCCGGCTGACCCTTCTCATATCTACTACAGGAGGCACCTTGGAGTGGAAATTCCTTACAGTTCATTGCGGAGTCCGACCGAGGCGAAACTTGGCCAATTGTCTTTTCCCTAGCAGGGGTTAGAAGGACTTCCGGTAGGCAGGCGACAATACTCTAACTCACATGTTTAGCCATGAAGGACCAACCCCGAATCCAGTTGTCAACGTCGAAGTACTTCTCCCCAAACCATCCGTTCCCATCGTTTTCACTACAGCACCAGAACGCTTTCGATACGTGGTTGTCGAGATGGAGGAGAACGTTCTGATTAGCGAGCTCTTCGGCAACAGCATCGAAGACCTGCAATCTTGTCATGTTCTTGCTGAACTGCGGATTATGTGCAAGAATCTGGTCAAGCACAACAGTACCATTCGTTTGACCAAGAGCGTTGAGTACTGACTTCTCTAACGTCTGGTTCGTACTGTTACTGTACATGTCATCTACCATCTCAATAGCGTAGGTGAGGCGAACAGCGTTCAGGCCCAGCTTCGGAAACCAGGAAACGATATCGTGAACTGAGGCATGTTGAAGGCCCTCAGGTATCATACTCTCTTGATGGCCAGGCCAATTTGTCGCAGCATAATAGAAGACATTGCCATTGTTATCGAAAACGTCTCTACCTTGCGTCGACAAGGGGAGGACAGAATCCAAACGTGGAACAAGTGGAGAGGGGGAACTAGAGACTGCAGCAGCGGCAACCAGAAGTCCCGAGACGTAATGTCTGAACGGCATTGTGTATGGGACAATTCAAAGTCGGAGCAACCCAAGGAAAATGGGATCTCGCTCCACATTCCGCGTACCTGGTTGAGCTCATATATGGCCTGATACACCCATAGTGCCTTGGTCAGACGGCACACTGATGAATGCAGGTACGTACGTCTTGCCCTCAGACCTCCGAGGCTACTACAAGCATCCTAGCGTCTACACCTGACATGTGGGGAGAATGGGTCGGCAAAGCCGAGAAATCAAGCAACATGGTCGTCGACCGCTCCATGTCAGTGCGGTAGCCCGGGAATTCTTCGAGCGGTGTGCAGTACCCGGGCCTATACCACCCTAGGCAGGACACCGACAGAGGTATCCCAAATCTCGAAGCGAGGCAAGCGTTTCTGACCGGGAAACGAACAGCAGACGGGCATCGGAGTAAAGAGGATCCCGCCTTTAGCCGATTGACTTGGTAGATCACCCAAACTCGACCCTAAATTGTTCCGACGACGATATTGACCTTAACTTGAGCTACCCATGGTAAGGGTACATACTATACGTAAACGACTTGTAGACAACACCTGCCGTTTCTTCCATAGCAATTGTTCCACCCTCCCTGCCAGGCCAACCACCACACTGTTCTGGAAGCTTCGTATCTTGCATCTGCATCTGCCTTACCAAGTTCGGCTTGCAATTCGTACCCAGCCTTCCGCGTAGAACGGTCAAAAGTTGATCGCATTATGAAAACCAAAGGCGTGGACTTGAGTGCGATATACTCAGAGAACGTAGCCGCAAAAATATTACAGGTAGCGCAAAGAGGTATCAAGCAACAGGTAATCCAGCGATCAATGACTACCTAGTCGCTCAATCTCATGGTATCACAGGCCCCATTACCCACGTATCCAGAGAGCGTACCTCAAGCAGGTACGGAAGGGGGACGTTATGAGCATCGAGAAGCCGACTTCTGGACATGTGGTTTCTTTCCCGGAAGCATATATGCTTTACTCGAGCGTTCGGTCAAGTTCCCACAGGCGCTGAGTGTACCGCCTCGATGTCGTGCCCAGCTTCAGAGCCAACTGTTAGGGATGGGTCGTCATTGGTCAGTCGCAATCAACAACATGTCCAGCAGGACAGATACGCACGACATGGGTTTCATTGTCCAGCCGGCATTACAGAAGGACTGGGAACTCACAGGAAATCCGGAAAGTTTCCAATCCGTCGTGAATGCAGCCTATGCACTAGCATCAAGATATGATCCCAATGTGAAGGCCATCCGGAGCTGGGACGTGGCAATAAATGATCGCTATTCCATGACCGATATGTCGACCAACTTCCTCGTCATAATAGACAGCATGTGCAGTAAGCCAAGCCTAGCTCTGACGTCTACCAGAGTTAAAGCTGACAGGAATAGACCTCGATCTACTGTACTACATTGGCCACTGCCAAAATGATCAAGCTTTGATCGACATAGCAACAACCCACGCTAACACCATCATGGACTCCATTCTTCGACCAGACTATTCCAGCTATCACCTTGTGAACTTCGACCCAAGGACTGGTAAAGTTCAGGCCAAATTGACGAATCAGGGTTACCAAGACGAGTCAACGTGGAGTCGTGGGCAGGCATGGTCAATCATGGGATTTGCCCAGACGTACACCTGGACCAAGGATCTGCGGTACCTTGACACTGCCATACAATGCGCACAGTACTTCGTCAAGAGGTTGAAAGAGGGAAAACACCATCATCCCTTGGTCCCAACATGGGATTTCGACGCTCCACAAGCCGACCCCAAGGAGCCTCTTCGAGACGTCTCTGCAGGAGTCATTGCAGCGAATGGATTGCTCATCATTCATCAAAGCCTCCAAAGCCTCCCAGATGATGAGTCAGCCAGACTCGCATCTGGTCAACAGTTCTTAGACATTGCTTTGCAGATAGTTAGGGAGACTCTGGACATGGCACTGGATAAAGACTTGGCGAGATTCGAAGAAGAAACCGATCTGGTGAATGGGTCAGGCCCGGCTGAGGAGTTGAAAGTGCGACCTAGTAGCTTTGATGCGATTCTGCGGCATTCTACGGCGAACAACAACGAACATGCTCATAAGCGATATCGGGACCATGGACTTGTGTATGCCGACTACTTCTTGCTGGAGTTTGGGAACAAGTTGTTAAGGGCCGGCTTGGTATGATGCGTTTGGGACAGCAACTTTCGGGATTTCCATGGTCTATTCTCCTTCGTTTTTATATAGAAATTGGGCGCAAGATCAGAATTCTAATAGTGATATTCTCTTCCCTATGAGAATCCGACTTCACGTTGAAGGCAATTCGGTCCATACTTTGTTGTGGCAGCGGATCGCGAAAAGTATCAGCGTCTACATTAATGTCCTCTATTCTACCTGAACACTTATGTAGTCGGCTTTTTGCTTGGACGCCTCACGATATAACAGAACGCAAGGCGAATCTTTCCACTTCGTCTCTAAAATGGCACCTCGACTCTCTTTCTTGGAAGGCTGAATCTGACTCATAGCGAAAACTCCGGTTACTAAGAACACAGACCCGTTTTTCGGTATTTCCCAATCTTCTATCTTCAGTGTTGGTATAAGTGTTCTCTGCCACATCAGGTTCGTGTTTGCGTCCGGCTTTAGCACCTCGGCTTGGATGTTTATGCGTGAATGTAACGGTTGTTGCCCAAGAACTTCGAAGCTCTTGATACCGCTGACACCAGCATTAGAGCAAACCAAAGCGCCATCGTTGGCCTCCAAGGTACCTTCCAGAAGTAACTCCTCCGGCTTCGCGGAGAGCTCTTCTTCTGACGAAAAGCGTGGCAATACTTCACCATGTGTCGCACCCCGACCCTGTATCGCGAAGCCTCCTGTCGTGGCTGATATCGCTAGGTTCTCTGGTCCTCCGGTGTTCGTGATCTTGTGAACACGGATGTGCCAGTCCGGCCAACGTCGGCATGGGGGAACTAAGACGGTTGTGACTTCCACATCAGCGTCTCTCCAAGGTTTCCAAGTACTGGTCAGTGTTGGCAGTTCCGCTACTGCATCATCGCCATGATACATGACAGTTTTGCTGATTCCGTGATTGGATGCCTTCCATGGAATCCGCCAAGTGTCTCCACCATCTTTGCTCAAGGCTAATGTACTATCCGGGGCGATCTGAGCCATTACCGAATTTCCCGTTGGGACGCTGAACCCAAAATGTGACGAGTAAGCATACTTGCAGTACTTCGCGTCTGTCGCCTTCAAAGGCCATGGACAGAACTGCCCAGAAGAGAGGAGGAAATGATGGTTACCAGTGTTGCAAACGATGTGCATCGGTGGAGCCACAACCGTGGCCAGCTCCGTATGTTCCTGGGGATAAGCCTTTTCGGTTGAGGTCCAGAAAACATCTTCCTTGGGCAGAGCTAGAGCAAGAAATGCCTTCAAGGCCCAGTACGGAGACTGGGGAGAGTTGTAGTCCTCGCTCAAGTACATGTTCGGATCTGAGTAAGATATCAAGTCAGTGCATCCCCTTAGTTTCATGTATATCTGCACTCACACACAAACCCAATGGTTAAGGTACCGTCAATGTTGAACATATCTTGCTTATCACTCCACCATCGAAAATGGCGAAGTAGAAATCCTTTCACTAAAGATCGAGGTACGAAGTCAGCGTGTGTCTTGAAAGTTAGAGGAGGGATCTTTGTGTATTAGTGAGCCTTTACAAGACAATCATGTATATCTTGGCGACAAGCTGCATAGACATGGGACCCTGATTTTACGTACCGATCCCAGGATCATCAAGCGGTGCAGGCAACGGTACCGAGGCATACGCCGCTGCAGAGAAGAAGCCCGAAAATGCGAAGCGGTATGTGAGACTCCGACCGAAAGGTATCGCTGCACCATTACTGTCAAAGTATCGCCAAAAGCTCGTCGAAAACTTCCTAGCTCTATCGCGAAATTTAGCACAGCGAAGTGGATCCAGATCTTCCGCCATCTTTGCGTATAATAATTGAGAGAATTGTATCGCGAAGCTGCCGGAGTAGTAATCTGCCTGGCGACCGTCTTCGTTCCAGATACCGTCCGCAGCCCATCCTTCATCCATATAGAACTGTTCCATTTGGTCCAGATCCGATTCCATTGAGATCTTCAACTGTTTGTAAGGCACTCCGCAAACCTAGATTCATGTTGACATCGAGCTTGGTCGAGGGATGAAGTGTCTACCTTTACAAGAGCGAGGTTTGTCATAACCCGGAACCATAGCCAATTCGTGACGGGGAAGTCCTTGCCATTGATGGTCCCAAGCCACTCGGCAATGTTCTTTTGGGCTTCGCTTGTCTGCCTATGATATAATGTATCTGGGGCAGCAAGGAGAGCAAAGGATATGATCTCCATCTCCACCATACGTTGATCACGAAGGACGACTGGGCCCCAATACTCTACATGATTCGGGTCAGTTCCATTGGCGAGACCGCGAACATATGGCTGAATGACATTTTGAACGTCTTCTTCTGACAGCGACCCGCCTTGGAGCAGAGCACCGACAGCCCATAGGGGTCGAGCAAACCCTTCTAGCTGAGCCGCGACGTCATCCTATGGAAAGAGCATTACAAGGTCAGCGATGGTCCTTCTAAGTGAGGATGGGATAAGTACAGTGGCCCATTTGACCCGGTTTGTTAAGTGTGACCATCATGAAAGATTGACGCGAGCAGCTTATAGGGGGGTATTCTTACGAAGTGCGTGCCCGTGACTAATGGGAGTTTTATTCGAGCACCTCCCGGCGACTGATAAGGCTGCAAGGCTCGAAGCAGTGAAACACATGCTCTCTGGAACTCATCATATCCCCGGAACTCATTGTCAGTAAACCCTCGAGAAGTAGGCATGCCGTCTAGCAACAGAAATACCCTAGGTGCCGAGAGGATTGACCATAGAACCACTAGGATTTGGGTGAATGTTCGAACAGAGCCCAACTGATACGACCTATTGAATTTCAGTGACTTGATGTAAGCAGCAGGAGACTTATTAGCATACTTCTGGAAGAATGCGTGCAGATGACTCGTCGTTCAATGCCTCGGAATCCGCCCGGGCCTATTCAGATGCGGTTAGCGCACCTATGCCTGCCCTCTGTCCTTCTCCAACTACAGGTTTCCATCCCCAATATTCGATCCATCATCAATGTGGAAGTACATCCGATGTGCCGCATCTCGATGCCCCTAGATAAAGGTTAATGAAGAGGTGACGATCACCCGAATTAATTGTTGGCTGCGGGGTTGGCGGACAGCGGGCTATATCTACTCTCGGCTTCTCCACACCTTTTCACTAAGCGATGTCTGGCTTCATTCGCGCTCATGACATCCACCTGGAACAATTTGTCCGTCGGGGCTCATGACAATGGACCGCAAAGCATTGGCGACGAGCTTCCTGCATGTGGCTCCTGCAGGAAACGAAAGCTTAGATGCAGTCGCGAAAACCCGACGTGTTCGCACTGCGAGCGGCTTGGTGAGTATGATCAGACCATTTGCGAATGTAGTGCTGAATGCGAGAGGTATTTCCTGCGTCTATGAGCCAAAACAGAAGCCTGGTTTAAAGGCTGGCGCGGTGGAGGCGCTCGCTAGACGTGTCGGTACGTGACACATCGTGCCGGTCGACGTCGTCTGATGAAAGCAAGCTTTCTTAGAGAGCATTCTTCTGGACGACATAGGGAATGTGCATACTCAGTTCGACACTGGCAAAGCCAGCCCTGGATCTGCAGGACAACAAAGCCCATCGTTTGAGCCGAATCTTTCCGCTATACCAGAAGTCTGCGCTGTGAGTGCACCTTCTAGGGAAGCTATAGACATAGATGGATCTCGTCCAATCCAGAACAAAGAGCATGAAAGAGATCAGTTCAGATCGCGCAAACGGAGACTCGATCAAACCTCATTTGCCCAGTCACTTGTGGAAATGGATTTCGTAGATATCGCGGATTATCTTCCTTCTCAGCCCCTTCTCGTCAAGTTGGTCGACTATTTCTGTATATCTTTCCATCACTGGATACCATATTTACACAAACAAAGGCTACGGGATCAAGTTGAAAGCTCTGTAGCTCACGACGCGCCAAACAACCTCATTCTACATGCCTTGGTAGCAGCGACCTTGCGGCACCTAGATAAGGAGGTGACGTTCTTGGACGACGATCAAGTCCAGCACCAGACGAAGATATCGCGTTTTATTGTGGAGACATTTGCCTTGAAGGATGTCTCCTTGGAGAGCCTTCGGGCTCTTGTTATCATAGTCTTTGATTATGTAGGACAGGGTCTCCATGATTTCCACTAGAAGTATACTAACGAGTGTAGCTTAATTACGGACAGACGCGGAAGGCATGGCCGTTGATAGGCTCCCTGACTAGGACAGTTGACTACCTTCAGCTTACTATCGAACCAGCCGCTTCGCAAACTGGGGCTTTGATGAACCCTTGGAAACTTGTTCCGCCCACAAATGACTGGACGCAAATTGAGGAAAGGAGAAGATTGTTTTGGGTCATTTTCCAGCTAGATCGGTACAGTCATCGAACGAATCTTCTCAATTACTGATTGCTAACCCGAGCAAAGATTTTGTTCTGTGTCAACAGGTTGGAACACTTCGTTGACTTCGGAAGACGTGCATCGACGACTGCCCGCAGACGGAGGATATTTCACACGTGAAGAGCCAGTGACTACACCCTATTTCGGGATCTGGAACAAGTCTTCAGCACGAATTGGGAAATCTCTAGCGTATGTGCCGCCTCAGTACAATGAAGAGGACCCTGTTCTAGCAGAGATTGTCCCTGGAACGAGCCCCACAGGATCTACGAATGCACCTATCGACTCTTCCAAACTCGGTGCCTTTGCATACTGCCTGGAAGCTACCGAGTCTCTGAGTCAAGTGACCACGTTTTTCCTCCAGCAACGAATCAACTGGCAGGATAAGGAACATGCTGTAAATTGGTTGACGAGATTCAAAGAACTGGATTTGAGACTAGTGCAGTGAGTCCGTTCTCTACCATGGTTCATGCACGCTGTTGTTTCATCCACAGACCAAATATCTTACCATTGCTAATATGTTGAAAGTTGGAAACTTTTCTTACCGCCTCGATGGAAAGATTCGAACATTTCGCCCAACACAGAATTCATAGACATGGATCCTAATCTGACCTTGGCCCATATCACCCACAACACGTCTATGATACTCCTGCATCATCCCATCGCCTATCCTCCGAAGGGCTGGAAGAACTACGTTGCATTACCTAAGGAATGCTCTGCCCAGACTTGTGAGCTGGCTGCAGTGGAAACCACAAACATCGTCGATAAGTTCTTGACCCATCGGGTTGTCTTCGTCAACGCACAGTTCACTTTCTGTGCTTTTGTTACAGCCAAGGCTCTCCTCTACCTTTCACAGGCCTCGAAAACCACTCTCCGGCCAGAATACCAAGTACTCATACGCTCTCTCTGGGAGATGTCCGCTCGGTGGATGCATGCCGGTCATACCGACGGCAACATTACTGATCAGGCTGGATTGTATGTGCGTCATCTCGAACGCCTTCAAAGTCAGTGTCGACAGGATCAGCGATTTAGATTCAATCTCTATGACCACACGTGCGAAGAGTCCGACCGTGCAATCACTAACGGTGGACTCACTTCAAGCCAAACGTTGCCGGCCACGCCGACATATACTGCCGGAACTTCGACATTCAATGGGCGTCAGGTTGGAAATAGAGGATTTTACAAACAGGGTCAAATGTCACCGAAAGACTCCAGGCGCTTATCGTCTAATAGCGCATCAACATCGCCCAGTCTCGCTAATATTATGTATGGGACCAATCGAGCATCCGTGGATGGCCCTCAGCACTCGCCGAACGGAGTCACCACCTTTCACATACCTCGGCCGCCACCAGGGCTCGTCAGTGAGAACCAGCCGATATACCCAATGGTCGACAGCCCCGCAGTAGGCCTTTTGAATGTGAACGGGCAGCATACGATAGAGGACCAATCACTTCTGAATCTTTCCGATACTTTCATGGATTCGCAATTTCTGGGGTTGGACCGCGTCATTACATTCGAGGATGCCAACTTCGTCATACCTGGTGATGCTTTCAAGTGGCAGTGAGCGATTTAATCTTGGAAACTCTTTGGGGAGGTGCTGAGGTATTTTCGAGAATCTAGACGCAAAACGTCGACCATAGGCTACAAAGATCTCCAACTAGGACAGCACACGGTGTCAACGATGATACTGGGAGGCGGCTTCTTCTTCCTCACGATTAGGGAAATAACGGGATTCTGAATCCTAGAGGCGACGTGACAGGTACGATCGAGCATCGGCTGTCTTTAATGGCAGGCTCGCCGTCCAACCTTACCCTATATGGATAGACACGAAACTTTCAAATCTGTTCCTGACACACCTCGACCACACTTCGTTATCTCTGCAACTCCCCAACATAACTTACCATCGCTATAGCGCGCCACCGAGGTTCCATCAAACATGCCTATCACTGTTAGACCCTCCGCGAACAGAGTGGGGCGCCTCACCCAAAATCCGTCGGACCCTTCGCAGTTCCTCCGCCTCTTGGATGAATGGAAAGGTCGGGAGCCCAAGGATCATACCATCTTTCGTTCTTTCTTCGACGCCCCCGACAAGGACGAGCCTCTTCGGATCATACCCCACCTCAATGGCTTTGTCCACGGAATTGTACAGGCTTTCAAGCAGGATCTTCACCTTGTGCTGCGTCCAGACGACGTTTGGCTCTCTATCATCACTCAGCTCAGCTTTTACGTGAACAAAAATGCCGAAGGACTACGATCGAAAATAGTCAAACACGATGGACAAGTCGAGATCTCGATTGAGGAATTCGATGCTCGCTTCAAATGGCTCCAGGGCGGGGCATTGGCACGACAACTCACGAATCATATCCGAGACCAGCTAGCTGGATCCTCAATGCTGGAGTGGATGATTCCAGACTTTACCACTTCTACGAACGCAGACAAGAGTATTTGCCACATGGTTGCGCTGGCCACCACACAGCAGTACTTCACGAAGTACGAATGCAGCTACAAATGCGGATTCCCTTCGGTCACCCTCCTTGGCGAACGCAGAGATTGGGCGTTGATGAGAAAACTCGTCAACGAGCTGCCTCATTACGGAGAGGAAGCTGCCGCTTGGCAGAAACTTCTCGTCCCAATTCTCAACCATTTCGTCATGACCTTCGATCACCCAGATCAAAAGGACGTGAACAAATTCTGGCTGTCAGTCTGTCTCGAGGAGGCTGGTGAAGGGATTGATAACCATAATACTTACGCTGGGTGGATCACCGCCTTTGCGTACTGGGACTCTTCAGGAAATCGCATTGTCGAAGATGCGCGTAACACAGACGGAAAATTGGTCTACAAGCTCGAAGGTAAAGCATATCCTCGGGTCGCACCAGAACACATTCCAGCCGGTGTCGTGGAATTTCCTCTTCTGATGAAGTTCAAGTCGGAAGGAGTTCAACGGTCTTTAACGGTGGTTGCGGGGTCTGTAGGTTTGACTGTTGCGGAGAAGGAAGAGGAGGATATGTTGAGAGGGCCGCAAGTTGTCCAATTCGTGCAGCCCCGACCAGGATGGTGGTTCCTGTTGGACAAGGAGGGACCTCTGTCTGAAGAAACCCCCTTGACTGAAGAATCTCCCATGTCTGAAGAAACCAAACTATAGCTACCTTCATGAGAAGAGTCCTCATTGTCTTCAAGGTCACGGGGAGAGCAATAGAGAATGACTTCAAGCATTGTCTTTTCACGGAAAACTAAAGTCTGAGATATATTTCTCAACTAGAAGCATATTTTTCCACGGTGAAAGCTGTGGATACAATTATTGTAGGTCGCACAGAGGGTCTACTAGCTTGCGCCGCCCTTAATAACGATGTGTTGATGTTTTGGAAGATGAAAGTTGCCCGGGCATCCTGACTGACACTCGCTTGTCGTTAACGAGAAATGACGATCGAATACTGACACGAGAAAGAACACGTGTATACATCGGACAGTCAACAAACCTAAACGCGCGCGTCAAACAACACTGGAACTTCAGGTACCGTCGCGACAATCCATCTCTACACTACCATGCCATGCAAAACAGCATCTTCGACAGCTTCATCATTTTGGCGACTCTCCCATCACCAACAACTCCAGGCTATCACAATCTCCCGGGCATGGACCAGCCGGATCTCCTCCTCAACATACTCGAAATGTGGTGCTGTCTACTCTTCCGCTCTCTTCCGCGCCAGACACTAGAAACCTATCTACCTCCAACCTCACTGATGGAAACCGAACAAGCGGCTCTAACGTTGAACATTGCGACGCCGCTGGACCATGGGGACAAGGCGCCCCGGGAATTTATCGATCTGAGTTATGTTCAAAACCCCATAGTGCAGGAGTATGTAAGAGGCAGAGAGATCAAAGACAAGTCGCATATTCCAAGTCCGGAGAAGAGAGAGAAGTCAAACCGAGTAGCTCAAGTGGACGTTACCCCAGGCGCGATCTTCGTCTTCGGGACCCTCATTCTGCTGGGCTATTGTCTCCTTAAGTCGGGTACGGGCTCACCGCCGAGACCGAGGCATTGGAGGTAGGATGGGAAGTTTTGGCAGTACTGGGGCAGATTCGAAGAGGTACGCAAATTTTCGGTGGGGTCATTTAAGTCAGGCTTTGTGTATTATCAGGCGTACCGTTCAAGCGCGTAGAAGGTTTCGGATTATGTGACACAGAGCAGAACAAGGGCCTCAGTTGTGACATATCAAATGACAAATCTCCCATCTTTTGTGCTGCAGATTTCACACAAAGAATGACGTGGTCATTGTGCTACACGAACAACTAGAACCAGAACTAGAACCAGATGCGTGCTTGAAGTCACGACCTCATTTCTGGTCAGAAGACCCCAGAAGAAGATGTTACACATACAGCTACTCGAACGGTACATCTTATTCACAGTAGAACATCTTCACATCAAGACTTCACATATTATAATATCACCAAGACAAGATTTTCCCAAACAGGATTCTATTGACATGTATCTGAATATACAATCCATCGGATTCCTCCGTACTCCAAGAAATGCAAGAAAAGAACAATGCAAACTCACTTTCCCTGACACCATGCCAGAGGAAAGATGCTATGCTATGCTATGCTATGCTATGCTATGCTATGCTCGAAACAGAGGATATAAATGTATCGCAAAACGATGTACCAATTGCCCTCAGTATTCACTAAGAATGCAAATGAGTTACAAAACAAACTCTTCTACCCCAAGGATGAGATCCACAAGGACAGAAGCTTCATCAGGACAACCTAATCTAGCCTAGACTAGATAGAGTACTGACTTAGAAGATGGAAGTGCGCTGGGCACGATGCGTAAAGTCGCGCTTCACAACCGCGCCGTTATCGCACTTGGTACCAGCAGCAACGGCCTGCCAGACAACAGAGCCGTGGTCGCAGATGCCGAACTGCGTCTCGCCCTGGCAGACAATTTGCCCGTCTTGCGAGCAGGTGCCTGAGCCGCCAGCTGGGGTCGATGGGGCTGATGAGGGTTGGGCAGACGGGACGGCAGTAGCGGCAGGCTGCGAAGCGGCGCCGGTCGAGGGCGCAGGAGCTCCGGAATCGGCTTGGCTGGTAGACAGAGGCCCAGTGCCATTGCTAGGAGCTGCACTAGAACCAGCTGGTGCAGTCACAGTCAGCATCGTGTAAATGGTTGAAGTGAGAGCACCAGACCCACCTGACGAAGAAGCCTCAGCTGGCGCCGAAGTTGCAACAGCTGGAGCAGACGAAGTCTGAGCTGGAGCTGAAGACGCAACAGCTGGCCCGGACGTAGCCTGCGCGGGGGCCGAAGACGCAACGGCCTGGGAAGTCTGCTGTGCTTCTGAAGCAGGCGGAGTGTAGAGGCCATTGTTTCCCGAGCCTCCGCTAGCGCTCGCGCCACCAGTGGGCGCAGCTCCACCACCGCCGGAAGAAGCAGCTCCACCACAGAGAGGTGCAAAAGGTCCTGAACCGATGCGGGTAGAGTATTTTCCAGGGTTCTCGAAGATATAGTCATCACTTTCTGGAGTGACGCAGCTGGCGTTAGGGGCAATATTGGCAATGGCCATGTCAGGCAGCGAGTTGAAATCGTCGTCGCTTGAAGCCCCACCAGAGACAGTGATAGGTGCGCAGTTCTATAAAGAAGTTAGTAACAATATTTTGAGCAAAGATAAGGGGAGTCGGCTCCGAGACCTATCCTTTAAAATGCGTCTTTGGTAACATTTTAAGAGAGTAGGCCTTAGGTACCTTGTAGTGAGTTTACTTACCATGTAAATTTCGCGATTTCCGATCTTATTGAACCACGTCCAAGCCATGCTCATTTCGCCATTGGGAAGCTCCTTAGGGATAGGGATATCGAATTCCGAGGGACCGTTGACACCTGGGCAGCCACCTTCGATTGAGTAGATGACTTTGAACTTGGACGACGCGGTAGGCGTCCTATCCTTGGTGACCGAGATCTGACAAGAGCCGCCGCCATGGACAGCTGATCCAGTGAAAGACAACTTTACGGAAGAGCCGACGGCCCACTTGTTCTCCTGCTGCACAGGCGATACAACGCCTTTGCAGGGGAAGATTCCAAGAGGGCTGTTGTCGGGTGTGCCCGCATTCTTGCTCCCATATGGGACGGGATTTGCCATGATCATGTGTGCAGACGCGGAGGGCGCAAGAGCGACAAGGGCAACGCCCACAGTAGAGAGTTTGCCGAACATGTTTCCTAGACCTGCTTGGAAACGGGGGTCGTATTGAAATGTAGTTGATGATCGTGAGTGAAGTACTTTGTGGGTACTTTGTAATGTAGTGTTGGTTGTGTGAGTGTGTTTCTGGTGAAGAAGAGAACAAATGTAAATGACTGTGAGTCCTTATATACCGATCAAGCTCCAGTGAGTCCGTGTTGTGTAGCCGGTGCACAATACAAGTGACTGGACAATAAGACACGCGTAGGTGGAAAGAACAATGCGTTTCACAGTACCGAAGAGATTGAATATGGACGAAAGAATATACAGTAACCCAGTTACGTATTGTGAACCGCTGCAGAAATGAAGGAGCGTTGTGTGAATGAAGGCATGGAGAGTCGGGACACAAAGAGAGGAACTTCTAATTTTTAAATGATTGTATTGTAGAAAAGGAGAGAATACAATGTTTCATAGCAAGGAAACATCGGCGCCAAGAGGATGCCCGATAGTAGCTGGGTGTCCTATCGCGGGCACGAACGAGCTGGTCGTTTCATGCAGGATGAGGCCAGGCGACTCTATTGGTCTGCGGCGGTGCGGCACAGCCATAGCCAGCTGGGTTGCTGTAACGGCCACCAGGAACCGTATACCATGAAGAGGCCTGGAGACTGCGTAAGCGTGATGTGAAACGAAAGCGTGTGACACTGCAATTGAAAGTGTGAGGTCGTCGAGGATGTGGCGGAGGCGTTGGAAGAGATCCATGCGGCACTGCGCGGTCACGGGGCTACGCTGCATCCGGCAAGGCGCAGCGGTGTCCTCGCCAAGGGCACCTGCTGGGCAGCCCTGGAGAGCTCACCTGCGAAACCTCCAATCTGCGACTGCACCCCAGACGCGCCCCAGCTTTCACTGCGCCCGCCCAGCAAGGAGACGCTCTCAGGTCATCCCGATCGTCTGGCCTGCCGGCTCACTTTGTGTTGCGCAATTGTCACCCGGCCCTCTGCACCAACCACGCCGACTGCGACGCGTCCGTCGCGAGCTCTTGCGAGCTCCTGCACTTTTTCGCGGCCAGTCCGGCGCAGCGCACCTCCGCCGCCATGTTCACCACCACGGGCAAAGCCGCGCCTCCGCAGGCCTTCATATCGAGCTATGCGCCGCGACTGCGATCATACGGCAATTCGCTGCTGTCCCCAATTGTGCCTCCCTCCAACACCCTTCCACTGCCCAGGACAACAAAGCGCGGAACCACGGCCATCAACTACGCAGAAGACGGGTACGACGACGACGACTTTGATGATAGCGAGGGCCCGCGACGCGCAACAGGCCTGCGCAGTCTGCGCCGGGACGACACCACGCTCGACAAATCGGCGCAAATAGCAGCCCTGGGCAAAGAGCTCTCGGCGCCTGTGGATGTCCAGGGCATATGGAGAGACTGGATGGGCAGACCCAAGCGGACGCTGTGAGTACTGGACCCCTCGGGTCGCCGCCCAAGGCTGCTTGTCCGCGAAGTGACAGTCTAACGGTTGCATGCAGTACAGAAAGACAGGTCCAGGTGCAATCCGCGCTCCCAGTGACCTTGATTCCCATTCGAATAGACATGGACGTGCAGCCGTTCCGCCCAGAAGCTCCGTTGCCGACACCTGCCAATGCTCGCGACTTCGGCATCGACGAGGGTCTCCCAGCATACAAGCAGCCAGACGTGACACCGGCATACCGGTTAAAGGATGCGTTTCTTTGGAATCTGCATGAAGCCTTGACGACCCCGGATCAGTTTGCAAAGGTCTTTGTCGACGAGTTGGACTTCCCCGCTGATCGCAAGCCCTTGTTGATCCAGACTATTGCAGGCCAGATACGACAGCAACTCGAAGAATACGCTGGTGTGGCACTCCATCCCTTGTTCCACTCGATAGCAACATCCGCGCCAGACGGCAGTGTGGTGAAGTCCACTCAAACAGCTCCGTCCAGAGAAGAAACATCCACTCCTGCAGCTCTGCCCACGAACGGCGTGTCAACGCCCACCCTGAACGGCATAATACATGACAAAGAGTCACAAACACCTGCACCTCCGACAAACGGTATCACTGCGACTGCGACCTCTTTGCCATCCGAAGAGCTGCACAATCCCGACGACACCTACCGCTGCATCATCACGCTCAACATCAACCTGATGAATCGCTTATACAGTGACAAGTTCGAATGGTCATTGCTGCACCCACCAGGCTTCGCTGAGATGTTTGCAAAAGTAACGTGTGCCGATATCGGATTGGCAGGCGAATGGATACCTGCAATGACACATGCAATATACGAGGCTGTGTTACGTCTGAAGAAAGAGGCCTGTGAGAATGGTGGGCTGGTTGGTGACGGAGAGATTGAGAACGATGCAGTTGACCCCACGATCGGTGCTGGATGGAGATACGACCACGAACATCTTTGTGATGAATGGGAACCAAAAGTCGAGATCCTTTCGAAAGAGGAGATTGAGAAACGTGAAGGCGATCGGGAAAGACAAATACGTAGGTTGCGTAGGGAAACGGCCCGTTTCTCGTCTACGACCAATATGGGTACACCGCAAAATGATTTCTTTGCAAACCCAGAACAGCAAGAAAATATGGGGCGGGGTGAGAGAAGTAAGAAGAAGAGGAGATTTCGAAGTCTCACCCCTCAGGGTAGGGAGACGCCAGATACTGGTTCCGGCTATGGTGGGGTCGGGGGAGGTCTACAGGACTGGTGAGTGGAGAACTAACAGAGTGCACGCGCAGAAGACTTACTGACTTGGTCGTGTAGGGAACGTCAAAACTGGCGATGCGCGCACTGCTGGGTTTGGGGTACGGCGGTTTGGGCTGTTCGGGATGGACCTAAAGGCCCTCGGACTCTTTGCAACAACTGCGGCTATCTGTATGAGAGGGATAAGAAGCTACCTCCTTGGTCAGAGAACCTTTTTTATCACGATCGACCTCTATACGAGGTGCGCCAATACAGATGAGTCGGGAAATGACTCTTCTTCGTTGTTCTCTTCTTCTAGCTTCTAGGGACAGGTATGGCTGTTATATTGAATTCGGTATCTCTGTAGCATTTATGAGCGACGGCGTCGGGAAACGGCTGGCTGGGAAGGCCGTCATAGTGTTACACGATGAAATGGGCATCGCATGTTGGTGGAATAGGGTTCTTGCGGCTTCAAAGCCAAGCTCTGGGACCTACAATATGGAGCTGGCATCTGGCATAATCCAAACACTGACCCATTATGCTGCGCACCTCAGCCTACCATCAAGTCACACCGCAAGACTTCTGGCTGCCTGTGACTCAGACGTACCATGGCTCAGCGTGCCCGAGTGTGACACGAACGTTAGCATAATTTGAAGAATGTGGGTTGGTCTAGTCCTCTTACACAGAAACCAACATTTTGCCGTTGCTATTGTTCTTTGTCCTAGCGGGATTCCTTCCTTGGCGCTCTATTGAACCTATTGTTCCTGCAGCTCGCTTACCAGGCTTCACAATAGCTGCAAGCTTCCGAGCCGCGCTATTCAGCACTCAATGGGGTAAGCAACGCCGTTGCAATCCAGGATTCTCGACGGCTTGTGCAATCCAGGATTCTCGACGGCTTGTGCAATCCAGTGACTAATGGCGCAATATATCCTATTGTACAGAGGAAGTCGTGATTAGGCGGGCAAATGTCATTTCCCGTGATAGGCCATCTCGTTGAGTCTAGTGTAACCTGTGAGTGACTATCTGTGGGTGGTTGGATGGGGTATGTACAATAGCACAATAGGATAGGGCATGGCACGGTGCGGTTACATGCAGATGCCTGGGCTTGTTATTGTGCGTGGTGTCTTGAATCTCACAGGTCTGCTATATATCTCCCTTCTCTACGAGTGACACTTCCTTCCCTTCTACAGTTTGTCTACACTTCAATATTCGGCACCGGACATTCACTCTTCTCACCGACTACGCGAGCTTACCTTCATATCAGCTGTAAGTCAATTTCACTTTTTGATTCTTGTACGACCCCTCCGTTTGTTGACGGCGAACTGATTCTGATTGGATAGCTGGGTGCTCTCGCTGGCTAGACTTCTAGACTCACTGCTCCTTCCGGATTTTCAGGAATTCCTGGCCCTTCACGGTTCCAGTTGCAAACGAATAATTCTACGAATTGTAAGTAAGACTCGCTCTGACCGGCCTTCATGGTCTGACATTTCCCGCCCTGATTTGTAGCCCCTTTACCCTTCCCATCACTTGCAAGATCAGGCCTCACCCATCACCACAGCCATCGTCTTCTGAAATTCTTGAGGCATCAGCAATACATGGCACAGACAGCAACCCAAGCTTCCGAGTTTGCCAAACTTCACATCCCCTCTTCCTTTCTTGCCCAACAACTTCTTTCGGCAGAAATGCCTTCACCACCGGCATACGACACGGTCGTAGACCCCAGCGCCCCGATTCCAAACCTTCGCAACCCGTACGATCCAGAGCTGGACTCTGATCTCGACTCTGCGGAGGACATTCCGGAAGTCACTGTCAACGCCACTACGCAGATCCGCGGGCACGCCAACATCATCTCGACACCGCCTGTGGATGCCACGCGTGTCGCAGGGTTGTTGTACAACCTCATGTACGGCGGTGCGCCTCCTCACCCCTCTACGGCGTCTTCTGCTTCTACCCCTACACTGGCTAGTCCTCAAGACAGTGTAGGGCTCAGGACCCGGATGTCGCCCCTCAAGATCAACATCACGGTGAACTGCGGTGCTACGATCGTTGGAGACAAGAATATCGTCGGATCGGGATTGAACGATATCGCGAGGCAGATGCAGATGGCGAACAAGACTCGCCCCAATATCCCTGCATTGATGACTCAGGCATCGCAGGCAGGCCAGGCGTCGCAGGGTGCAATGCCGACGCCGCCCATGAGCCGCAACCCAAGTACAGGTAGTGAGAGTGATGCCCGTGGGGCACTCAAGAGGAAGGCTGAGGGTGAGGCTGATGGAGCACCGGACTTGAAGAAAATGGAAGGATATTGTTGAATGTGTTGACGAGAGGTCGGGAGTGTGTACTGTGTAGATGTGTGGACTTGTTATTCCTTTGTGGTCTGTGGACATTTGTGTGCCTGGCTTCTTTGGCGGATGGGATGTTTTTTCTTAGCGGGCATGGAGATGAATCTAGTGGAAATGCGATATGGAAACGGATATGGATTTGACTAGATACGGTATGACAAGAAATACATCATTAAACTTCTATCCTATCATGAAGATTCAGGGTTGCAAAGACCATGTGTGGTTATCCAGCGGCTCACAGACAGTCTTATAAGAGATGGTTGAGAACAAGGGAAAAGGTATCTCACAACCCCATGCTTTCGTGGCATGCCCGGCCTGACGATCGCGCTAGTTACTCTGCTTCGATCCGCGCGAGAATGAGGAACGAGAGAATGCGGAGGTGGAACAC
The DNA here is from genome assembly GCA_010405375.1 of Lophiostoma macrostomum CBS 122681. Lineage (NCBI taxonomy): Eukaryota > Fungi > Ascomycota > Dothideomycetes > Pleosporales > Lophiostomataceae > Lophiostoma > Lophiostoma macrostomum. Next base: position 156,692 of record MU004335.1, on the reverse strand, counting down.
GCAAGCCAAGCATGCCAACCTCTTGTGTGCACCTGCCGCAGAGTGACATTTAGGAGGGCGAGATTGAGGAACGGATGGTATGGTTTATAAAAAGCAACACGTCTATTGCTTTTCTCGAAGAGACGGGCGGACCAACCGTTTTGACAGTGTGGGGACGCATGCGGTACGTAACGTACGTCGCCCCTTCGTATCAATCCAGTAAGGGAATCCTAGAAGCACTGATGGTGGTGGAGGAGCACGACTCCGCAAGGTGGCCTCTTGCCCGCCACTCGCGCCGAGAACCGCGCTGCAGATTGTGCTCATTTGCGCAGACGAAGGTATAGCCATTGGCAGTGCTTGGGCAGAAAGTAGCAGTCACACCAAATCCGCCTCGCGGAGTATTGTGAGTATCTCTCGAGAGCTGCTCGCCCATCTCTGCGACATCAGGCCACGAAAGCGCTCCCATACCCTGCCTGTGCCGCTAGTCTCCATCAAGCAGCCGCATCATTCGCAGCTACCCTCCCGCTTGGCATCTTCATTCTCACTCTCAACTCGCTCGTCTTTGCTCGACATTACTTCGTTGCAATTGTCAACCGCCGACGGATAGTTGCCCCACTGCGCGCCTTTGTTGGCCGCACCGCCTCTCCGAACGCCGCCGTCCTGGGCCCTCGCTATTCGGCTAGGCGCATCCCGAAGCGGGCAAGTACAGGTAAGCTGTCCTCGCTGCGGCATCCTCTACAGCTCCGTCTGCAACGCCTCCTTCTATCTCCTCCTAAATCACTGCGCTGTGCCACCCGTGGGATACTCTTCCTGACTGTCGCTTTCGCTAGACGACGTCACGTCCCTCGCAGCACGTTCAGATTGACGGGTATTTCTATTGCTTCTCCTTGCGTCAATTGCCCTCAACATCCTCCTGAGCTCTCCGGCCGGGGCTTTCTGCAACGCAGAGCGACAATTGGGGGACCAAACCCTCCGCAGTCTACGTACGTCGAGTTTCAGGGCACTCGTTCCTTCTTCCTTTCGCTAATTCCAGCCTACAGTATCGTCACCTTCAGCACACCAACTCCAAGATGGAGGCCTGGCTGAGCTGGGCCCTCAGCATTGCGCTTTTCGGAGCTGCGTACTGGTACTACAGCCAAAACAGCCACCGCAACCGGAACAGAGGAAGATCGGTTCAGCGAACGAGCGCCACGACTACCGCACGCGGTGAGCCGGTGCAATGGAGCGATACCGAAGCAATCTCCAAGAAGGCGAAGAAGGCGGTCAAAGAACCGCGGAAGTCAGTCAAGAAGGCTGTTCAGGAGGTTGGCGACAAGGCCGAGGCCTACCTCTCTGCAGCCTCAACTGCCGGAGCAGATGCAGATGACGATCTGTCGCCGGCTGTTTCACCCTCACTGGGTGCTACGTCCTTCAAAGCCCCCAGTGGCAAGGATGTTTCCGATATGCTCGAGCCCAAGGGCTCCGTTGCCTCGGTCTTGAGGATCAACTCCTCCGAGAAGCCAGCTCGGCAGAACAAGCCGCAGCAGCAGCGGCCCGAAACGCCTCAAGAGACGAAGAAGCAGAGACAGAACCGAAAGAAGGCCGAGGAAGCCAAGGCGCAGCGTGAGGCTGATGAGAAGGAACGCAGGGTTCTGCTCGAAAAGCAGAGGCGCACCGCTCGCGAAGCTCGCGGGGAGCCCGCGCGGAATGGCCTTCAACCTGCTCAAGCCCCTGCATCGAACGCCTGGGCTGGTGGCAGACTATCTTCAGGTGCTGGAGCGGTCCAACCTCAAAACGGCCAGCTTCTAGACACCTTCGATCCCGATGTTGTGTCAACTGCAAGCTCGAGTGAGGCTGCCACCAATGGTACCGCGCCCACCCCGGACAGTATGGGTAACAGCGCTCAATGGACCAACCTCCCGTCTGAGGAGGAGCAGCTGCGTATGGCTATGGAGGATTCGGCGTGGGAGACAGTTCCCAAGGGCAAGAAACAGAAGAAGAACAGGGCTGCCGGGGAGACCACCGAGGAGGGCAGCGAGACGGGAGCACCACCAGAACCAACGCCTGTGCCTGCGCCCGTCAAGAAGGTCCAACCTACGCAGCCCGAGAACAACAAGCCTCAGTCTCGTTACGAGGTTCTGTCTGTACCGACCACTGATGCCACACACCCCATGGACTCGGACTGGCCAGTTGTATAAACACCCATTTCTAGAGTGTCTCGGGCCAAAGAAGACTATCCCTATGATAGCATATCTCCTATCGGACGAGCGCCGTCAGTTCATACCACCGAAGCATGTGCAGACCTCTTTCCAGCAGATGACCAGGTGGAGGGGCGGGAAAAGGGTTGTACAACATTGGGAATTTAGTGTGCAAAATGTCTTTTGGGAAATGGAGGGCTTCACTGCATTACAGTTGGCTACAGACAGCCTGGCTCTCGATAAAAGTGGCACTGGTGTCCGGGCATTGCGTGGACGTTACTATGGCGAGCAGCCACTATTTCTTTGATATTCTGGTTTGTACCGATGGCCGGTCTCTTCTAGTTTCGTGCGGACTGGTTCGAACTCTCAGCCTTATAAAGTAAAGATTGCAAGAAGAGGACACATGCTCCAATATAATCCAACGCAGCAAAGTCGAGTCTTAGTTTCTAGTGTTCCGTGATGTCTCGTCTTCACATCCTAGAGACGTTCATTGCTTACTCTGTGATGTGTAATTGGCCTGGTGTTACAACGAACTCCAACCTCTCGCCTGACACCACTGATGATCTTCTTGTAGCAGGAGACGATGAGCTGAGCCGCAACGTTTCTTGGCGACGCCACAACCGATGATGCTCACATACATGCCAAAAATACCTACATCTCGCAAGCTGCAGCAGTGGCTAATGCCGCGCTTCTGACTGATGAACTTGCAGTGACAATTCCGGTTCCAAGGTTGGGCTAGTCCACACCCACGGTGACCGAGATTGGTGAGGGACGCGGAAGGAATTGCACACCTAGACCCGGTAACAGAGTGATGAAGAAAGCGGCACTGCACAAGGCTCAACAGCAGGCGGACCACCAAGAGCAGGCCTTTAAAGAGTGTTTGTCACGCGGGAGCAGTCGGAATAATCCTCGAGCACTCTACTACCTAATATCGGCTGCGTGAACTGCCCTGGGACGGTGAGAGACGTTCCAACGTTAGTGGGCCTTAGCGTGACTAAGCACTACAACTCCAAACGTGTCCTTCAGAACGAGCTTCAGCGCACTAAAACCCCGGACCGTCCTGCCACGCCCTCTCTTTCCACCCGCTCAACCTCCCTCCCTTCCCTAATTGCAATCATGGCGCAGATACGCGGTACGGCAGGCTATCACCTGGGCAATCAAAGCCCCTTCGGCGGCGCCGGACGAAATGACGAGAAGTCCAACGACCCGAGCCCGTTGGATGCGATCCGAGAACAGACGAGCAAGATCGAGGACTGGCTTGATACGCTGTCCGACCCGATAAAACCGTGAGTCTGCCTGTGCTCGCGCCCCCACCCATAGTAGCTTTGGAAGGAGCGGTTTAGTGGCTTTGTCTTGCAGTGCAGCCAACTGGAGCTAATTCGGGCTGTCTATAGGTACCTTCCCGCGGTCGGCCGCTTCCTAATCGTCGTGACCTTCCTAGAAGACGCGCTGCGAATTCTCACACAATGGCGCGACCAGCTGCAATACCTCCATGATTACCGGCATAGTATGGCACCCCGCTCGACCTCTACAACTCTCTAGCAGCTGCTGACCGAGTCTACTTTATAGTCTGGAATGGCGTCACGCACATTTTCCTCATTGTAAACGTGATCGCTATGACCGTCTGCTCGATTATGATCATCATTCGAAAGAATTCCGACTACGGTGTCGCCGGCCTTATTGGCGTGGTCGTTCTTCAGGGAATTGGATACGGTCTGGTCTTCGACCTCAACTTCTTCCTGCGAAACTTGTCGGTCATGGGAGGTCTGCTTATGGTTTTGTCGGATTCGTGGGTGCGGAAGAGGTTCGCTCCCGCGGGGCTGCCCCAGCTGGACGAAAAGGATCGGAAGATGTACTTTCAACTCGCCGGTCGCGTCCTGTTGATATTCCTCTTCGTCGGATTCGTCTTCAGAGGCGACTGGAACATTTGGAGGATCGCCGTCAGCTTGTTCGGATTCGTCGCCTGCGTCATGGTCGTCGTGGGTTTCAAGGCTAAATGGAGCGCCACGATTCTTGTGCTCATCCTGAGCGTTTTCAACCTTATTGTCAACAACTTCTGGACGCTCCACCCGCACCATCCTCACAAGGACTTTGCGAAGTACGACTTCTTCCAGATCCTATCTATTGTGTAAGTTGCATTCTTCGCGCGGAAAGTGGCTTGAGCTAACGGCCCCTAGCGGTGGTCTCCTCTTGCTGGTCAACATGGGTCCGGGTCAATTCTCCGTAGATGAGAAGAAGAAGGTCTACTAGAGATATCCATTTCGCAATGATTTAGGGTTCCTTCAGCATCTTGGCGTAGAATCGACGACATATACGATAACGGGCTCATTATCAATATGAATCATGGGATCGACCAATCATGAATGGAAGGGTGGGAAAGACGTATCAAAATTTCCGGCTATTGAGTTGGCCATAGCAAGCAGTCCCGACGAAGGACGTTGTGTAGACTAGGAATATGCAAATGGCGTTAGTTAGCAATTGATTCGAGCGTCAATTGCACTGTCTGGGTAAATGCCGGAATACAGCACTAAGGAACAACACGTAAACAAAGGTTGCCTAACGTCATACAAGACCTGCAGACCTGGACCCTTTTTGTGGGGTCCTTAGAGCCCATCGGCTCTAAGCATGCAGGTCCGTGGACTCCGAACGCACCTCGTTAGTCATCCAACTCGGATCACTGAATTCGGTTCGTTACCACAACGATAAAAGGTACATACTTCGCAAGTACAACTCGGTATTCGTTTCTTGACTAGGGAAACATGCCACCGAACCGCATAATAATTGACACGGATCCGGTACGTGACTGCCTATCTTGCCATAATTATCGAGAACACTCGTAGATTTCTTGCCCCACTGACACACTTAATCAGGGTGTTGACGATGTACTTGCTATGCTACTCGCCTTCTCGGCGAAGCCAGAAGAGCTCGAAGTTCTGATGCTGTCGGTCCAGTTTGGGAATATAGATGTACAGAAGTAGGTATCGACTTCACCTGACTTCACCTACAAGACGCCTTCTCCCGGTTCTCCTTGGTTTATCTGCTTCACTTTGAACACAGTACTAAAATTCGCGTCTTCCAGCTGTCTCCGGAACGTTGTCTCACTTTTCCATTTCATTGAAAAAGAGCGGGCGTGGAGGAAGGAACAGGGGCGCCCGGAAGGGTTTGCAACGCTCGGGGCGAGGAAGCCTATCGGTCAGTGATGGTCATTTGAACTGAGTCGTTGATGTACTCACATTCGTGTGTGATAGTTGCGGTAGGTGCGGAAGAACCGCTGGCTGAACAGATGCTGGTTGCAGACTTCTTTCGTAGGTCAAATGTTCTCGATGATTCAGAGACACTTCCTAATGTGCACAGATGGCATCGACGGACTAGGGGGCATCCATCACAGTGTACGTTCTTCGTCTAGCCTTTCATCAAACAGGACGACTAAATCATGTGTTTTCAGCATCCCCATCTCACACCAGCCGAGACATGGAAGTCTCTCTTCAGCCCAGCGCCGGAAGGATTGACGGCTGCGGAAACGGCAGAACTGCAGGCCATCGAAGACCAACACTCATTCTTCACTCCGTCACTGAAGTCCGCACATGAGGAGATTCTACAGCTATTACGAGACAACGAGCCGGATACCATCACTATCGTGGCGATTGGACCTCTGACTAATCTCGCCATAGCCGCAGCAACAGATCCCGAGGCTTTCCTGCGTGTGAAAGAAGTCGTGGTCATGGGCGGCGCCGTCGATGTCCCCGGAAACGTAAGTCAGGATTCTATCCATCCCTATCTTGCATATCTATATCCTGAAGGCACAATGGCAGCCTCCCAGCCTGTCCCGAATCCACAACTTCGAGGCCACCCATCCCTCTACTCCAAGATTCCATCTTATAAAACAGCCAAACACCCCCTTGAGACGCCAGCTAAATCTCAGAAACCAGATGACACCGGGCGCCGAATTCAACTTCTACGGCGACAGCGTGGCTGCAGCGCGCGTCCTGGCTCTGACAAGTCCGAACCCAAGCACCACCCTACCGCCTCTTCTGCACGGGAAGAAGAACCTACCAGCTTACCCAAAGAAGCTATCCAAGCAGCTGACTCTCAAGCTCTTCCCTCTCGGTGAGCAGCGACCCTCATATGCCTCTCCACCTCCACTCCCCTACCCTACCCTACCCTGCCCCATCCAAACCCCCTCTCCCGTCTTCATCCCATCCCCTCCCACATCATCCCCCTGCCACACGACACCCCAACGCCTAACCGCCCCCCCACAGACATAACAACCCCGCACAAACTGCCGCGCACGCTTCTAGAATCCCACACGGACCCGCTCACCGACTCCCCGCTCGCAACCTGGACCACCATCTTCCTGACCTCGACATTCCACAAGATCCTCTCCATAGCGCCAGACCAAGACCCGGAGCAAGTCGGCCTGGAACTGCATGACCCGCTAACCATCTGGTACGCTCTGACCGTCAACGCCAACAACAATAACAACAACGGTGAGAGGCAGGGCGTAGAGCAGGATGAGGCGCAGTGGGAGTTCGTAGAAGAAGACATCCGCGTCGAGACCGCAGGACAGTGGACACGCGGATGCTGCATTGCGGACCGGCGGGGCAAGGGCATGCGCGATGGCGATGGGTATGACAGGGACGCGGACGTCGAGACGGAGGTTGTGGGGGATGCGGGAGGGTGGTTAGACCGGCGGCGCGGGAACCGCGTGCTGAGGTGTGTGCGGACGCCTGGGGTCGACAAGTTTGCGCCCGTGCTGCTGGAGCGGATGTTTGGGGATGTGGTCTAGTGCAGTGCAGGTACAGCGCGGTTGGAATCAGGAGGAGAGAGGTGAGATGGGATGGGATGGGATGGGATGTGTGGCGTTGTAGAGAGCATGTGTAGCGTTGGTGGGTGGCACATGTATGTCAACGACCCCGAGAATTACGATGCAGGGATGCGGCAATAGACGAATTGGACTCTGGTTTCAGGGCGATCAGATGAACGAAAGAATGGACCATGTTCTCGATTTTGTATGCCAAGTACTCGTTGAGATGAGCATCTGAGCAGGCTACACTGAGCAGAGCACGTCTACACGACAAAGCTAGTATCAGTCCGACCGTGTACATGTTGGAGTAGAGTATGAATTCGATCAGTTTACCGCTAGCATATGAAGGCTAACGTATCTTCATCTCGACTATCGCAAGCCAAGACACTATGCATTCAAGGCCTCGCTTTAAGGATAAAAACCGTCGACTACGAAGAAATAGAAGAAGGGGTATCATGAAGACTAAACGAAAGCGCATACTGATATGTGAAGCGATTACAAGTTCGTAAGCGTGACGTGTCGTAGAGAGAAGCTGGTTTGTACAATGTAAAGGAAAACGCCCAATGGCCGTTGGCGCTGAAAAGGGCGTATATGAGGCTTGTTGCTTATGCTTCGTTCAGAACCAGGACACCTAGCACATTGCCGGGCTTCCAGGCTCTTGGACCCTCGGTGGGCAAGACCTCGCCAGGTTGCAGGATTCTGCCAAGGTACGAGATTCTATGTCGCCTTGGCTCGAGCTATACAGTTTGTCAGCAGAGTACGAGTATACACGTAATCAGTAATCGGGGACAGGTGAGGAGCCTCAAAACATGAAAAGATACCAAAGCGACTTTCCATGGGTCGCCCTATGCCGTCTCTTGCCTGACTCTGGGTTCCAGCAAAGCAGCAGCTGTGAATGTGATGCTCGAGCAATGCAATACTTTGTATAGTAGGACATACCCCAAGCTGCTCATTCGAGTGAAGATAGAGAAAGAACAAATGTTAGCACTTACCCCGGTGATGTAACTCAGCCTCTTAATCAATGAGCCAATCTTCTCGTCTTTGCTCATCTCTATGACGTGGTCCTGGCCTGTAGTACTCAATCGACACTTCACCGGGATTACCTCCTCGGCCCTCCTCTTGCCTTTGCCTTTGTCTGAAAGAAGATCCTCCTCTTGTCCATCCAGTCCCCCACCAGGTGCAGCCCCAGCCGCGCTTTCAACCAGCCCCTTAGGCTCAAATACAATCCATTCGAAGTTGTGTCTGGCGTCGTGTATACTGTACTGGTCTCCCCGCTCGTCAAAGATACCATGCCACAGCTTTCCCGTAGGACAGGTGCATCCTATAGCATCCAGCAGCACTTGCGCTTGCTGCACTTCCTCTCGCTGGAGATGCTCCACCATTTGCTTGTACGCGGCCCACACGTCAGGACTCCCAGTCTCCCTGGTAGCCCACCAGTCGGTCCGTTCGCGCTCGAGCTTAGCACGCGTCCAGGGTGTTGTGCCTGGGTTTTCGGAGGAGGTCGAAGTCGGAATGGTCAGCGGGTCTGGCAGCTTTGCACGGCGGTTGACATCGAGGGGCTTGAGAGGCACATTTGGAGCGATCGTCTTTTGGGCGCGCGATCGCGAAGCATGTGAGTCTCCGTGCGAGGCTACCGAAGCTGGTCGAAGCGGAGACGTCGCCGTGATGTTCTGAGCGGACTCAGCAGGTGCAGGCGCACTGGCGTTGGGTCGGTAAGGACGTTGGCCGTCGGTAGCATCCCTCGATGAACAGCAACCCTACATGTGTGAGCTCGAACAGAACAGAAGACATGGCTCCTGTAGGTTTTGGTGTATTGTCTCTAGCTAAAGGTGGTGTGACCTACCATCGCGAGAGCTTGGAGAGATTCCCCTCTCAAAGACCCAAGTAAGCTCGCGCGAGTCAAGCGAAAGATATATTCATGGAAGGAATACAAACATTAGGACGCTGTCGATGACAGAAAACGAAGTGTGGGGTCAGGTGGCGTCCATGTGAACATGAGGAAGCAGAAGACGCTGCTACAAATGCAGTTGCGTGAGTGCAAAAGCGGGCGGGTCGCTGCTAGCTCGCATGTCGTTCGCGCCTTCACACTTGTACCACATCATCATCGACTCGGGCACGCTTCGCCACGCTTGCCCGCATTGCCCGCAGTGCCCGCACGTAGACGCTGATGATTGGAAGCGGCGACGGCGAAAAATTTGCAAACAACTCAAATCATTTCACGTCGTCTTAGGTCGGCCACCATATGGGACGCAACCACGGCATTCAATTGATGGCCCTGCGAAGACGGCTGCTCAACAGTCACACGGCATGCATGTCTGGGCCCTCGCCATGTCAATCCAGTACATTTTCAAGAAAAGCCACAGGTTCTATTAGAGATTATTATGTGGTATGGTGCCCTAGCGGCCGCTTGTACATGTCCTAATAAGGGCTGTACTCAGGGTATCAGGGGGTATTTTGCGATAAACAGATAAACGACAGCCGGAACCAGGACTTGGTATCAAAATGAGAGAAACAAGTGCAGAGTGGTATCAATCTAGACAAAAACTGGGCATAAACACTGAACGAACAGCGCACATATACACCCTCAAAAATGTCCATGCCACAGATCATAACCCACGAGAGCGAGCGACGGGAGTTGGGCGAATGCAGAAAGGAAACGGGGGTATGAGAGGGGATGCGTGTGCAAGCTCAAATCCAAAACCTGCGCCTGAATCCGGGACGAGATCCAAAGCAAGACCTTGGGGGTATGTATCGTGGTTCGCCGTACGGTCAAACAAGGAAGTTGCGGTATCTTTGATTTTCCGTCATTCCGTCATGGTTGTCGTCGAGGAACGTAGGGTCTTCCCACCAGACCTTACGCAGTGGAAGCGACTTGTGGCGTGCTTTTGATCTCGGGGGCCTGCCCTACTGAAACCGCATCCGGAACGACGTCGCCGATGGTCGTAGGCTCCGTGGCAGCGGGAGTAGCAAGAGTCTCCTCCTTCTTGTCCTCAACAGCCGGAGTCTCCGTCTTCTCTTCCTTGGGTTCGGTAGCCTCGTCGACCTTGGCGGGAGGAGCAGCAGCTTCCTTCTCCTTCTTGGAGCGGCCAGCCTTGCTAGCATTGCGGAACAGACCGATGAGACCCGATGGCTTCTCGGAGGTCTCACCCTCCTTCTCCTTCTTGACAGATCCAGTGAGGTTGCCAAAGATGGATCCGCGCTTGGCCTTGGTGGCAGGAGTGGCCGAAGCAGTGCTGGTCACACCAGTGGCGGGCTCCTCCTCCTTTTTCACCTCCTTGGGCTCTTCAGCAACCGCCGGCTCGATGGGAGTGATAGCAGGAGCCGGAGTCTCCTCGGGCTTCACAGTGTCCTCAGCCTTGGTCTCGGGAGCCTTCTCTGTAGTCGGCGATTTCACCTTCTCCTTTGCACCGCCCAGGAACTTTCCGAAAGAAAAGCCTTGCTTCTCCTTGGCTGGTGTGGTGGTAGCAGCCTTGGTCTCAGGCTTGATTTCCTCAGTAGCCGGGGTGGGCTCCGTGGTACCGTCGGTGACGGGTTCTAGAGGTGCAACTGCGGTCTCCTCAGGCTTCGTGGTCTCCGTGGTCGTCTCCGGCTCCTTAGCAACAGGCGCAGGGACAAGATCAGCCTCCTTCTTTTCATGAGTCGGGCTCTTGAGCTTCTCAACGAAGTTGCCAAAGATGGATCCACGCTTCGTGGGCTTAGGCTTCTCTTCCTCGACCTTCTTGTCATCGGTGATAGGGATGAAAGGAACGGGGGCGATGGCCTCCTCAGGCTTCGGCTCCTCGAGCGCTGGAACGGCCTCGGGTGCAGGAATGACTGGTGCGACGGCAGAGGGAGCTAACATTGTCAGTTGCAACAACAGAATCTTCGCGATGATCGCATACCTTCGACAGCAGGAGTTGCCTCCTCTTCTTTCTTGTCCTCTTCCTTTTCCGCCTTCTTCTCGGCGCGCTCCTCCTTCTTCTCTTCCTTCTTTTCCTCGAGCTTCTCCTTCTTTCCGAGGAAGCTTCCAAAGATGGACGCACGCTTGCCACGAGAGACTGATCGGCTCTTGCTGGCAGCCTTCTTCGATTTCTTGGTCTTATCCTCGTCCGAAGAGCTGCTAGAAGATGAGCCAGCACGTGCAGGTGCAACAGACGACTCCGCGGCCCCGTCGGTTTCAGCGACCTTTGGGGTAACGTCTGTGCTCTTCTTGGGGGTGGAGGCGGCGGGCGTTAGCGCAGCGGGCTTGCCTTCGCTTGGTGTCAGCGATCATCCTGCAGCGGGAACAAGCGAAAGCAGCAATTTATTTTTTGCTGTGACGCGACGCGTTGTGGAGATTGGGTTCACTTACGAAGCTTGTTGAGTTCCTCTTTGTAGCTCTCGCTGCCAACAATGCCCTCTTTGGCAGCCTTGGCCTCCTCGATAGCTTTCTCGATTGCGACGAACCAGCCATTGCGCTCGGCCAGCGTAGACGCCTCGAAGGTGTGCTTGTGTCCGTGCAGCTTGAGATGAAAGTTGGCGAGGCCATCCTTGCTCAGGTCGGTACCCTCAGACTACAGCCTCATTAGTAACAGCCTTGTTACACGGAATTTTTGCATTGTCTGCGCCTACCAGGTTGAGTACACCGGCAGGTGTTGCCTTCTCGTCTGCGTGCTTAACAAAGTAAAGAAGACCCTTTCCGGTCTGGCTGGACCAGGCAGCAGTCGGGTTCGCGACCTCAGCCTTCTCGCCGCGCAGGTACTGGCTCAGGCTCTGCACGGAGACTGGCTCCTCGCCGAACCAGAAATACTTCTTGGAGAAGCGGAATGCGCTACACGGATGTTAGCACGTCTGCTGACCCAAGGTTCGAGTGTACCCTTACTTCTTCAGGCCCGGCGCTTTGTAGCCCAGAGCACCACTGTAGATGGGCTCAATGGGCTTCTCCTCGGGCTTCTCCTCCTTCTTTTCGTCAGCCACAGCGGGGACCTCGCCCTCAGGCCTTACGGTCTCCTCCGCCTTGGTCTCTATGGCCTCGGCTGGCTTATCGCTGGCGAGGACGGCAGCAGGCGCCGGGGTGGGCTCCACGGAACCGCCCTCGGCGGTGATGGCGGTCTTGGGCTCTTCGACGGACATATTGTGCGGTGTTTTGGTGTTTACGCGGCGGTGTCTGGCGGTGAAGGTGCGAGAAGGCGATGTGTCAAGGTGTGAAAGATAAGGGGCGTGGGAGACAGGCTCGCGGAGTCGTGCAATTACAAAGGCGTACGAGGAAAGAAGAGTCTGAGCTGGCAGGTGACCGCTGCAGAGACAGGTGAAGCTCGACCTTGAGGTAAACAAGAGAGCAGATGGTGCGAGGAAGGGACAAAGAAGAAAAGCGGCGAGGGCGGTCTTGGGCCTGCAGAGCTTTAAGAGAGCTTGGTGGGTGCGTTGCTACGGGCAGGGGTAGGGAAATTGCCTGCTCTGGCTGGGCGACCGCCCCGCTTGTATTACTCCTGGCCTGTAAACCTAGCAAAAAGTGCAGTCGAATTAACGTAGCGCGACTCGGCCAGCGTTATGCACAGCGTTGGGCCTGAAACAGAGAGCGTGTGCACACTGCCATCTCGTCGATGTCGACGCGCAAAGAGGTCCAAAAGACAGCCGCAGTCTGCCTGTGAATGCGCCGACGGCCACCACCCTGCTCTGCTATCTCGCCGCAGATGGTCATGCGACCCCTCCGCTCCCGACGCTTCCCATCTTTGATCGTCTCAGGCGCGTACATGTCATCTCACGAGACGGCATGGCGAGCTCTGCGCGGGCTTTGCCGTCATCCAGCAGCCTGGGACGCGACCTTCACCGAGGCAGGACCATCTGTTTTTGTGACTGTCCACGAGTCCCGTCGGCCACCTGCAATGTGTCCTGCTGGTTCCCATCGACTTACCTGTTCCTGCCCTGCACCATCTTGATATTCGCCGTGCTCTGCCTTGCTTGCGGCCTCTATCTGGCAGCACGGCGGCTTACCGCGTATCAGCGGCTGCGAAGTCCCAAGGCAGCATTTGCAGGAGCCTCCGCTGGCGGCTGTGGATATGGACTTCTAAACTTGTAAATGGACTATCGGCATACAGCACTGAGACAGCTGTTCCTTCGCAGCCGGCCACCTGCTGTAGGTCGATAGCTAGGTATATTGCAGCATGTACCCGTGAGCTGCTGTCCCTTCAGATGCTGCCATGTCCGCTCGACGCACAGGGCTGTTCGGGCGGCTGAAAAGCTTGAACAGATGCCTCGTTCGCCTTCTGCTTCGCACCACAGCGGCCGGAGGTAGCCCAGCGCTCAGCAAACTCTGCACAACTCCAGCCTCTGCGTCTGTTGTCGGGTCCATCTCAGCAATCGCGCCAAGTCGTGTGCACGCGGCAAGCGTGGCTCCTGCTAGCAACCAATCACACCCGCACAGGCGCCGATCCCCGTTTAGACCCTTGCTTCAACGCTTCTTGTGCAGCCTGAGCAGAGATGGCGAGCGAGGACCCCAGCTCGGACCACCAGGCCCACCAAAAAGTTCCATCCGCGCTCGTGAAGCTTGTCGCCCAGCTGAGCTGGGGCTGGCCGTGGTGTCGCGAGCAAAAGCCAGTCGTGTCGCAATTCGACATCGGTTGCCCTGGCTCATCACCGAGCATGAACCCCGTCTCAGACTGTGAAACATTTTCCAGCAAGCGCCTGGTCCTCCGCAAACGTCGAGTCTGCCGCCAATCCGCCGCAGGGCTGCTCCTTGCCTCCTCTGGCGTCAGTGAGCAGCACGAATCTGCATGAATCTGCACGATTACGAAAAAGCCTGCTCGATTTATTGACCGATAGTGAGGGGCTCTGCCGAATCGAGCGTCGAGCTCTGCAAATGCCACTCATCCTGGTCGAATTTCGCCGGCTGATCTTGAAGATGGGGAAGGCGCTCAGGCCATCGCCTGGGCAGAGTTGCACCTCCCTCACGTGAAAAGGGGCTTCAACACCACATCGTTTGACGAGCGAGTCCGCTACCATGGGCGGGCCTGCCTCAACAGCAACAGCGAAGACGCTGTTACGTGTCACATCCATTCGCCCACTTCATCCTACTTCTTCTCTTACATGCTATCGGACTCCGGCTTCAGACACATGGAATTTCTCTGCTCACCTCTGTCCCTTCATCTCTCGCGGATCACCCAGTGCACCCTGAGCCGCGATAACATCCGCTGAAGATCCCCCTAGCCCTCTCAACCAATCTCCTGGCCCGTCCTCTCACCGCCACAGCTTGGGGACGGTCTCTGCTGCCGTGCGCGCCGTGGACGCATCTCGTCGTCGTGTCTGGAGTCGTGCTGCCCCAGAATTACGCACGTCCATCTCGTTTCATTACTCTCATGGCATAATGATCCATGTTCAAGCCCTCACCGTCGCAGCCGTACCACCACTCAGTCTGTGACAAGCCACTCCCTACGTTGCCGCTACCACTCTGCAATGTCCATTCATCACCTATTTCGATCTTACATCTTTAAGGATGCAGGGTGCAGACTGATCCAGGGATTTGCGTGCCGAGCCGTTGTAATTTGTCTCGCGCAAGCCACAGCTCCACCAGACTAGTTGATGGATATTTCAATGAAACATCATGAAAGCGAGTCACGATAGCAGCTGGTGTCTACACCAGATGACTCCAGCTAAATTATGAATAGGTTAGCGACAGTAGGCGCGGCCAATAATCAAGCGAAGGGGCGATTTCTGTGTCTGACTGGCCAGAGTCACGTTGCAAGTTGCAATCTGATGTCTGCCATTCTCTTGTTCGAGCCGGGCGCTAACGCCTTCCAGAACACGACACCAAGCTGCAAGACCTGCGGTTTGAATGAGGTCAAGATCATGCTCTTGTACGATGGAGCCTCAGTCCGTACGTCTCAGCCGGCGAAATGGCGTTATGGGTTGCCGTTAGAATAAGCTCAGCGCTCCAAGTCTCAAGTAGGAAGGAGATCTGATACCTGTCACTGTGCCTCTTGGACATCCGATCAGCCTTATCAATCACTGTTCGTTCTTCTTTCGCAGCATCTCGGACACTGGAACTTCTTCCGCCAAGGTAATACACCAATGTGTAATTTCAGTCCTACAGCACCAGCGCAACCAAGCAAGTGCGAGGCTCTCTTGGAATCCTGACCGTAAATATGGATTACATGATATGATCGCGCACGATCGGAATGACGTGTCGATCAGGACGGCTTCCTCGATTGCAGTCTAGTAATGCGCAAATGAGGTGTACTGGTACGATATGTCACAGTCAATCCCTACCTCGTAGACGGTAAACCCAGGCAAGGACACCCTTTCAGATATCCCCGGAGCTTCAGAGTCAACTTCCAAGGAGTCAACAATCAACACACTACCAAGTCTTGATATGCTTGAGAATACCCCTTTCACTTACTAGCGAAGATAATCAATGACGTCGTTGACGTATATTGCTGTTGGTAAACAATTTACTTTCGCCCTGTGGGTGTTCGTGCAAGTCTTTCTGCTGTCTTTCGAATCGAACACAGTACAAAATCGTGCTGCATATATACGCGACTGATTGAATCGTACCTTTTGATAGCAATTTCCTCTATCGCCTCGGTCCAGCACTTTCCTATACCTCACACTGCCTTTGTTGCTTCTTGAATCACGCGACATGGCACATGAAGCAAGTGGGCAAAGGACTGGATTGTTACTCTTTATATAAATGGGCGTCGGCCACCGACCCTCAAAACCAAGACACAGCCCGTCTATTCCTTACCCTTCCCTTTCCCCTTTCCATCCCAGCCTCTCTCCAACCTCGAACGTCCCTCGCCTTCAGTCTCCTCTCCTTCCCTCCGCCGTCCCCTATGCTCCGTTCGCGGTCTAGATCCAACATGCCGCTCAGTCAGATTCGGATCATACGCCTCGGGTCTTTGCATCCCGCCAGATCGCCCTGCCGTGTATGGGACCAGTGCCGTCTGGTCGGTCTGTCGCATTCCCGAATGCACGTCACCTGAATGGGGTACGCCTAGTGGAGTGTGCATTCCGCCGTGATCCAACGCCGGCTGCTGCCCTCCCCAGGACCGATTATAATTCATATGCGGGTGATAGGACGCACGTCCTCTGGCCATTTGCTCCTCCCGACGCTGAGCCTCCCGTTCAAAATAGTCGTGTGAACTCGCCGGACGCCAGGGTGGGTGACTCGTACTGGGCATAGAACCGTGGGCTGGTGCGTACGGATCAGAGGGCATGGGTGGGGGATAGGGAGTTGATGTCCTCGCTAATTGCTCGGACTGATGCTGACGCTGGAGCTGGAGCTGCTGTTCGAAGACCTGTGAGTTTCTTTGGTGGAAAGCACCGTGAGCTGGTGCGTGTGGATTAGCGGGCATGGGTGGGGGATAGGGCGCTGCTGTCCTCGCTAATTGCTCAGACTGACGCTGACGCTGACGCTGGAGCTGCTGTGCGAAGACTTCGTGGTTGCTCATCGCACGGCGTTGCGCGTCGTTTCTTTCGTGCAATGGACCAGGAGCTGGGACGCGAGGCGGTGGTTGAGTGACTTCGTGCCGATGCCTCTGCGGGACGAACTCGTTCCCTGACCATTGGAACGCCGTCGGATGACTTGTTTGAAATGCGGGAGCTTGTGCTTGCACCGGCTGATAGGGCATGTGTTGAAGTCCCGGTGCGAAGTTTTCTCCTCTGATCATTGCGTTCATAGAGGGCAGTTGCAGAATGTTCCTTCCATACACGGGGTCGAGAGCTTGTGTTTGCGACAGCTGGGCAGCCCCTCCTTGAATGTTCTGTGCTACAAACGCGTCTGCCGGCCACATATGTCCCTGGGAAGCTTGGGAAGCGTGTCTTTCGAACGGAGGGCCCGGAGCTTGTGGCCTTGCCGGAGCAATGACCGAAGGCTGAGACACATTCCCGTCAACGGGAGGGCCCAAAGCTCTTCTACGCACTCTTGGGCCAGCTGCTTCCTGAGTGTTGGCCGTCCGCCACTCTTGCTGGGTCACCAGAGGGCCTTGCGGGTGGTAGTAGTATCCCCCAGTGGGAGGAACTTGGTCTGGGGCCGCCGTCATTTGGCTGTTCGACCACTGACTATCGGATCCCGACTGCAAAGGAGGTCTAGGGGCATAGTACTGCACAGTCGGCAGACCTCTCGCTGGTGTTGGTATCAATGGGTAAGGCGTAACATACGGGGCCTGGGGGTTAGGGCAAACCGTTGTTACGTCGTGTCGCGCGCCGCACCGCTGGCAGATGGGGTGTACAGCAGGTGGAAGTCGGGGAGGTAGTAGATGACGACTCCTCTCTTGCATCTGCGCCATATCTTCCGTGGGAAAATCGCTCGCCGCATCTCCCTCTGGAAGAATACGGCCCCTTGGCCGACACTGAGAACACAGGCAACAACCAGGGGGATGATAGATTGTTTCTCTAAAGTCATCGTCGACCAGGGTACTCGTGGGTGTGTCGAATATACGGGTGTCCGGCCTTGCTGAGAGCTGCAGTGAAGGCATCGTGTCGGGGTCAGCGTCGTCTTCGAACTCGTTTAGCAGCTCTTCGAGCTCTTCGATGATTCGAAGCTCGCGAGACAGTTTTGCGTATACGGTATCGACTGTTCTAAAGTCGGTTTCGACGCGTAATGGTGGCAGTCGCCTTCCGGCCAGAGGCTCACTTGCTGATGATGAGCTTCCAGCTGATTGAGACCGGGCAGGTGGGAGAGATCCCGAGGAGGCGACATGTCTCGTGGATGACCGTCCCTCAAGCAAAGCCATCAATGCAGATGTGTTTGATTTAGAAGTAGTCGATGACGATGACGCCGTGAATGATGGTGATCTCCCACGCGATTGAGATGCTCCAGCCGGTACTCGGGATTGATGTGTTCTCCTTCTCCTCTCCGATACACCAGGGCGATTCGGATCATACCCTGGCAGGACTTGTGATGGCTGGTGCAAAATCTGCTGCTGTTGCTGCTGAATCACTTGGCTCTGGTGGTTTTGGAAGATCTGGGTTGGCGTAAGGTTCGCTTGCTGTGGAAGATGTGCCCGATGTTCGTCTTGCTGGGAGATTGCTACATGCTGTTCTGAACTCTCTCCCAAGGTCCCTGCTATGGGCCTCGAAGGCCGTCTGTCACCGATCTGGGGATTCTGCTGCTGGCCAGACCCGCGTGCGTCTTCTCTGGGGATATCTGGGAGTTCAGTTGCATCGCTATCGTCTCTCGACGACATAGTGAGGGATGGTTGTAATGAATGACAGATTGTTCTTGCTGTGCTAGTAATGAGGCAACATGAAATGAGTGCGAAGTGAATCGAGCATTTTTTCCCTGGAGTCTACAGATAGACAGAAGTTGTCCATTGGATGTTCAAAGCAAGTGCATCTGAGCATGTTGGACGGAGAAGAAGGCGCATACCACTGGTGAACGTACTCACCCAATTGCCATGAGCGACGACGGGAAAGCGCCGTCCATGAGGTTGAGCCAGATCTCAACTCATGGGTTTTCAAGGTTGCTGCATGCCTTATGAATGAGTTGATTTAAATTAACGAATGATGAGCACACTGCATTGATGCCGTCAAAAGCTGTATGAGAGGTAGTAGCCGCCGACTGCATCTAAGTGTGAAACCTTCGACCATCTCGTTCATGTTGACGTGCCGACCATGTCGTCGGATGTGAGTGATCCCACTTTACAAAGTGTAGTATCGACGGACGCAGAGAGCATCAGGAAGAAACGCGACCATCTGCCACGAAAACCATTCTGTACCTCATGTTTCCCAAATACCATTTAGTATGATGTGGTCGTGTATATCCTGCAGCATATTTGCTGAACTGAATGAGTTGGCATTACCATTCAAGCGACGACTAAGAAATCTCTTCGGCTCGATCTACAATCTCGATATCGTCATCCTCATAATCTCTGACAGGCCGCTGACGTTGTATCGCAATCTTCCTGATGATAGGTCCGAAGATTGGGCGATCCCGCACGTCATCCAGATGCCGCATACGCTCCTCAACAGTGAGGCCGTCATCTGTAGTGCGAACATTAACGTCAGCACCGGCGGACAGCAAGAGCTCAACAAGGTCCACCTCTCTCTTATGGACGGCTTGATGCAACGGGGTCCAGTTGTCTTTATCTCCATAGTTTACGTTCGCGCCATGATCGAGGAGTATCAGAGCGACCTCAGGGGTATTGCAGCAGCAGAGAGGGGTCCACGTGTCTTCGTCGATGTCTTCCGTGGAGACATCGTGCGATTTGAGAAGGGTTAGTGTAGATTCCGGGAGGTTGTACTCAGTTGCCAAGTGTAAAGGTGCACGATTGTTAGAGGCTCTTGCAATGACGTTGACACCTCTCTTGAGGAGTAACTTGACGATGTCCTCCTGCTCATTAATGAGAGCAACGTGCAGAGGACGATCATTGTTCGGTAATTGGAGTTCCATATCGGCACCGGCATCTAGCAGCATCTCAGCTGTATTTGAGTTCCCGGTCGCACATGCCTACGAGGTTTAGTAAGAATGCGTGTGATAGTGGAGATCTCTCAGACTTACCTCATGCAACGGCGTCCATCCATCTGAGTTCTTCGCGTCCACGTCTAGGCCCTTTCCGAGTAGAACCCGCAGAGCCTTCTCCAACTTGTGCCTTGCTGCGAAGTGAAGAGCTGTCTGCGATTCCTCTTTCGTATTCCAATGTACGTCAGCTCCTTTCTCCATAAGGAGCAGTGCAGCGTCTTCTTGAGCCCAAGTTAAAGCGCAGCCAAGAGGCGGGTAACCTTTCTCAGTAGCGTCATTGATGTCAAGGTCTTTTCCGATCAGGAACTGAAGCGAGTCGACGTTACCGTGAGCGGCAGCCGCCACAACAGCGCTAGCGTTGGCTGTATATCTAGCGTCCAGATGTGCGCCTTTCTCGGCCAGAACAGGAAGCATGGAAGGAGCATGTTGACATGCTAATAGGAACGGTGTCACGCCAAATTGGTCTTGAGCTTCAATATCTGCGCCGGCATCGAGCAGATGATGGACCATCTCCTCACTTTCTCCCAATACCGCAGCGTGGAGCATCGTGCAGTTCAGGCTATCTCGATCTTCGTCGATGCTTGTAGTGTTACGCAGCGCGCGACTGGTCAGCATCCGTTTGGCCAGACTCATTGCACTTCCAGGACTCCATTTGTCGATTTTACTTAGAACGTACGCGAAAGCCGTGGAAGCAGGATTCGTTCCCTTGTTGAGCCGACAACACCCGGTGTCAAGAAGGAGATGCACGTATTCCGTGTCATATTCGTCTTTCATGCCGACGATAGCGTCGTCAAAGACGGTACGGAAATGATCTTTCGAACTCCGCTGATTAGGGTTCGCACCACCGTTCAGAAGTATTTCGGTCATGTGCCTTTGCCGTGTTCGCACACATAATGCCAAGGGGCTCAGGCCGGATTCGAGACGGCTGTTGAAGTCACAACCGTGCGATTGTAAAGCTTTCAGCATCAGGATCTGTTTGCATACCGATCAGCTTCGAACCGTTGTTTCTAATGGGTCAGGAAGAGAACTTACATTGGCTTCGTCGAGGGCGATGTGGAGCAGCTTTCTCATCGCCCACGGCTTTACCAGCTTTCCACCCTCGTTGAGGACCCATTCCATCCAAGCAAATTCGCCTGGTGTCTCGAATTTGAAACCAACATATGGGTACATCAGAGTTGCGACCGACACGAAAGCGGCCATTTCGTCATGACTCTTTGCCATAGCCATCTGTAGGGCGACACTATCTTTCGGATGGAAAGATCCTGGACTAGTAAGTTCAAGCAGTACTTGCACTGCTTCCTTGTTTCTGTGATTGAACGCAAGGTCTAAGGCGGTCTCGCCAGCGCCGTTCCGTAAGCTGATATCGCAGCCGTGATCGGTGAGCACTTGAATGACCTCGGGGTGATTGGAGACAGCTCCAGCTATGATGACAGAGAACCCATCTGGTTTAATGCTGGTGATCTTAGTGTCCGCGCCTCGTTCGAGTAGAAGCTTGAGGGCATTGATGCAGCCAAAGTGACTAGCAACAAAGAGTGAAGCTGAAGATTCGTTAGCAGGTGCTTTTTGTACAGCACGTTTCGCCACGGCTCGGCCTGTGCTACGAGTTTTGTTGCCACGAGAGTAATGATGGGGTGGTAAATGGACTTACTGAGGCCGTTACGATCCCTAGCATCAATTTGTGCACCATTCGAAAGCCACAACTTCATGGTTTCGACGTGATCATTACAACTTGACCATGAGAGAACAGTGCCACCGTTATTGCTGCGAGAACTGATATCGGCACCGAAACCTAGCAGAGCCCTTGCAGTATCTGTGTTCCCGGACTCAGCCGCAAGGTGTAGAGGCGTACATCCCCGGCGGCATTTGGACTCTTTGTTTAACCCCTTCTCGATTAATAATCCGACGGACGCTGGAGTGCCTTCCATGGCGGCGAAATGAAGGGGAGTCATGGCTTCATGCCCTGACACGCTCTTGAGACATGCGCCATATTCGAGAAGAAGCCGCATGATCTCGGGTCCGTGGTTGGCAGCTGTAGCAGCATATGCAAGCGGAGACTTATCGTTCACACGATGGTTAGGATCGGCTCCGTTCTCGAGGAGAGTCTTCAAGGCTTCGATTTGCTCCTCTATGATGGTGACGACAAGCGCAGTGTAGCCTAGACTCAGGAGCGCAATGTTAGCCGAATGGTCTCCCGAGCAGGTGAGTAGAAGGCGGGTTTGCAATACGCGATATTCTACTTCTTGAGTAGGGTTTAAATTAGTATCACATGCCTTTTGTAGTCTCCCTCTCAATATCGATGCCTTGCTCCAGCTTCAAGTTCAGCATATTCATACGCCCACAAGCGGCAGCCCAGGTAAATTTGTTGTAGTCTTCCGAAGTCAGGCGGCTCGTCTCGTCGGGTACTGAGTGTTCTGATATCAAATCGTCGATATCATCTTCTTCGGAATCGGACACTGCCTGCCATGAGCCGCATGAGCAGGCATCATCCTCAGCGGCTTGCAGCTTCTCGTCTTCAATGTCCGCCTCCAACTTATCTACCAAGTCACTATGCCGGTTACTGGCATGTTTGCGCCAGAAGTAGTGTGATTTGAAGAGCTTAGTGCAGTCTGGAGCTGCGCAACGCCACTTGTTGGGAGCCTCCTCGACGACGTATTTGCTGATCAGAGCCTCCAGGTGCTCTATCGTCTCAGGATCATCGACCAAGCCCGTGAAATGACGGTGAGGTAACTCTATCGTAGACCCTGACGGCTCCATTTCACTTGAAAGGTATCTCAAGTGTTGTCTGACACTCCGTGCCGTTAGTGTCGGGTTATCGTATCCGAAGAGATCGATATCGCTCTGCCCTGCCTTCAGGGTATTCACTCGTACTGCAATACGCCGATGGGTTAAAACAAGTAAAAGATTGAAGAACTAAACGGAGTAATTGAGAGATCAACAAGAGCAATGGTCGAGAGGCTGTCGAGGTGCGATCCGACTTTAAGAGCTGAGATGCATCGCTCGCTCATAGCCCCCAAGGCAGCAGCCGCACGGCCGCCTACAAGGCATTCGGCTTGCCGCCCTGCAACCCCAAGGCTGAACACAGTGTGACCGCATTGGTTTAGACCGGTCAGCACGGAAGGACACAAGCAATGGATGAGAGCTGCCCCTCCAAGCATCGCTTCGAGGCGGGGCAGTTGTGGCGTAAACCTCCGGTCGAAGCTCCACGCACATGCTCTCAAGCGGAGCCTCGTACAATGCTTCTTGATGCGGTTATTGGACATATGCAGAGCTATCAACGCGAGCCCTCCACACCGGAACTTGTCCTTCGGGACTGCTGCTTTGGGTTGTTGTATCGATGCCCCGCCACGACCGCCACGACCGCCACGCTGCGCCACAAGCCCAACAACGTCACCAGCTGCGCTGACAGCTGCAGGCCCGACTGACCATCTCTGCAAGGGCCAGCACCCTGAAGCTCGTGTTCCTTTCCTTTCTGCTCTCGCACACACCTTTACCCTCTTCCTCAAGATGTCTTCGCAAGCCAAGTACGCCCTGCTTGTTGCGATCGCGCTGCTCGTGCTGTTACCCGGTAAAGCTGCAGCTTTTGGCGCCGGCAACATCGCCTCAATCTCAAAGATCGAAGGCCAAAATTGGCGCCATGGTGACATCGAGGACATGTTGGCGACTGTCGCCTGTTTGCGAGGTCACAAATGGAACTCCATGATGATCAAGGTATATCGCAACAACTACAAGTCAATGACCCATGTGCTGATTGCGAGATTTAGCGCGTATATTTTGGTAATTGGTTGCGCGACTACAGTCAAGTACGATAACCTTCCTGTGCGTGGATGATGCCATTGCTGAATCTACTAGGCCGTGGATGTCGCGACGCTGAAAAACGTCCAAGTACGACCACTAAGTGTTTTCTTGTGCCGCACATCCGAGTACTGAACTTTGCCAAGGCCGATACCATACGCATCCTTGTCTGGATACTCTCGTTCATGACCTTTGGCTATGCTACTGGGGAGTTTGAGGTCACGGCCGACAGACTCGGTGTTTACAGACCCGAGGAACACATTGGTAAGTTCGAGCCATCACCAAAGACAACCAACGTGTCAGTCTAAACGTACACCTACATTTATGTATGCATTGCATACTAAGGTTCTTGCGTATAAAGTACTGGGGGAGCTTCAGATCCATTGCTGAAGTATCTGCACTTCTCATTAAGCAGTGCACATTTGGACTACCACTTGAGGGCTCGGGAGGCCTCGAGGTACGAGTAAGAATGCAATGCTGACGAGGAACAGATAACCCTGTGAGACAATAGATGCCGTGAAAAACTTGCGATTCTGTACTCATGGTTACCTAGAAAGACTACGCCGACAATGTAGACGCGCGGACATTCGATCCCAGACTGCGGCCCCCAGTCAGCAACGATGAGCTCGCGATCGACCCTCAGACTGGAATGAAGAATTACATCTCCAATGAACGCGGTGGCTGGGCCACTTCAACCGGATATGTAAAATTCTCTCTTGCTCGCTCGATTCATTATGGCCGCATGTACACGCATGGACCATCCGGACAGCGTGGCCGGGATGAAGACCTTTCTGAGGCGCTCCGATGCCTTGGGCAGGGACTTCATTGCCTGGAAGACTTCGGCGCACATTCCAACTACACAGAGCTTGCACTTCGCGAGCTCGGCTACACCAATGTTTTTCCCCACACGGGCGTTCAGTCGCAGATCAATTTGCATGGCAAACATGTATTCCCATTGGTCACTGGCACGTTTGGAGGAGTAGACTTCTTCCACTCAGTGTTGGGAGAAGCAACAGATCATTTCACCCAGTCTGAGGTGGACCAGATGAACACGACGCTTTCTGATGCTCTGACGAGTAACACGAAGGGCGGTAGCGGTGGTAGTTCTTGCTCACTCTTGACTGATGCCCTCAGCAAGGTTCCAGGAACCAGTGGCCTGATTCAGGAAGCTCAGAAATTGCAGGCTTCTTCCGACGCACAGGCTGCGACGAATTCGCAGTATCGCGGAATAGGAGGCGGCGGAGGCTGGGACGACTATAGCAGCTCACGAGCTAGCGGACCGGGACAGCATCAGCCCATGACCTTCGATGCGCCTCCAGGATCTACGGGCGGACCGCCAGGTCCAAATATTCCGGGGACGAACACGGATCCCGCGACTATTGTTCCAAAGATATATCCTATTCTCGAATTTCGCGACAAGGTAGTGCGCAGCATCTCGGCCATCATCTCCAAGATCCCTGGCTTAGAGAAGCTGATCGAGACTATTACCGAGCGTGTGACGCTCTTTGTGCTCTCCCTACTAGCACCCTTCATCATGCCCATTATCACGGCCGTCTCGAAGCAACTCAAAGAGGGCTCTTCTGCTGTTGTAGAATCTGCAGCTAAGCATCAGTTTGAGGTGTGGACGAACCCCCAATCCACGGACCCAACCCATTCCATGCTGAGTAAAGGTATGTTCTATGGATCTGAGTAATATAGTTTGGCCTAGCTCGATCTTTCCCAGTAACAGCAGTACTTTGCTTATGGGACATTGCCGGTCTGTGACGACGTCCTGCTGTTCCAACGCTGAGCGATGGGATCCGGGCATCCTCAATACCTTCTTCGTGCTACAAAATATGTGACGAGGCTGACCATCCGCAGATCATTTCTCCAATATCCTTAATACCCCCGCTGGCCAAGTCGCAACCAACATTTTGCAATATGTTGCACCACGCGTGGTGTACGCATGGGACCACCCTGGTACGTGACCTTTGAGCACAAGCTGTAGTTCCTGGAGTGCCACTTACGGAAGAATCTACAAGGAACCTTCATAAGGTTCTCTTCTACCCGATGCGCACCTATTACGATCTTTCGCTAACTTTGTGACTCTCTTCTAAGACGTGCCCGTTGACCAAGTCCTCGACGATGTAATGCGGGTTTTCCACCACCCAGCCATCCGTGACCAGCACAACGAAGTACACCGCAACATGTTCGAGACGGTCCGAAAATGGGCGAACGAGTACCGTGCTCACAACCTCAACGACATCCTCTCCAGTGACGCGGTTCGCTCCGGTAAGAACCATCCGGGTGGACACGATGACCACGCACACGGTGCGCCAGGTGTCGGTACGTTTGAGCCGCATCATGGTGGTCAAGGCGGCGGCCAGGGCTACGGGCAACAAGGGCATCAGCAGTCCAGTGGCCACGGTGGCCAGCATTCCGGCGGCGGCGGCGGTGCAGGAGGTCTGTTAGGCTCGCTATCGAATAACCTGCCCGGCGGACTCGGTAACAAGCTGTCTCCTGCCTTCAACTTGCTCTCCAGCTCAGGAGGCCACCGCACGCGGGACGCCGATGATGGTAGCTACCGTCCCTCATCGTCTGGTGACCCATATGCTCCGTCGCACTCGCCGCAGCCCTCGCAGGGGTGGGGCTCCTTTGCACCATACCAATCGGCATACCAGGGAGGTGGTTCTACAGAGCCGTATCAAGCCCCTCCGGAGTATAACTATGGGGCTCCGGCACCAAGTGGACAGACGTGGGGAGAGGGACAGTATGCGGCAGGTCAGGGCGTCGAGCCGGCGTATGCAGTTCCGACGGCGTATCAGCAAGGGTATGAGGGGGGCGGTGCTGGGGGGTATCAACATCAACAGGGCGGAGGCGGGTATGATGCAGGCTATGGTAGTGGCGGATACGGGCAGGGTGGTCAACAGCAAGGTGGAGGAAGGCAGTGGGGTCAGGGCGGAGGTTCGGGATGGTGATTAATTGATCGAGGGAGGGAAATTGGAAGGCGGAACCTAAGAATTCTCTTCAGAAGGTCATGATGTGCGGCATGACATGGCATGATCTGTGCGTTCGAAGTGGTACAGCGGTCGGTTCATGGGTCATGAAGTTACGACTTGTTATAACAACCAGCTTCTCCTGTATCTGGTAGGCCCGACCACTAATCCAGATCATCTTCTCTCTATCCTGTGACATGTTGCAGGACTGCAGACCGGGTATTCATCAGGCTGTTTGCTCGAGGTCGCGTCGTGTTGCGCGTACACGGTACCGCTGTTAGCAAACACCTCGATTCCAAGGCCTTACAAGTGACTGGCCATGGTATAAAAACAAGCACAATGACGATGATGAGGACGAAGATGAGAAATTAGAAGTCTCTGGAATAGGCTCTGGCTGTATATACCCCGTCCCGCACCCTCGGGACCTTCCGGCCAGCTTCATGATACGACGGACGGATGTGATATCTACTTGTATCGAGTTGATCAACGTAGGTGCAGCAAGGAAGCTACGAAGTACCGAAGTATCAGTCTGGGCAGTATACTATACGCCCATCACTGATAGTACTCGGGATCTGATACGCGTAGCGAACCTGCAGTGCACCGTGCCGATGCGGGTCGAGCGCTCGATAGCTCGCGTTATTCATTAGTCGGTGATGAGTGCGTGTCTCTGTAGCCTACGCTTGTTGTGGCGTTTCCGTGGGGGGGGGGACATGTAGCGCTACTTGATGCCGGGTAGTTGCGTCACAGGACGGCAGGTGAGATATTATGGCCCGCTCGCTCTTGGTGTTGCGAGGAAATTACGAGTCCAGCAACCTGCCCAGGTGCTACGCCGACTCGACTAACCTTGGAACGGAACTTCAGAGCCTCAGTCCGGTACCCCGAGTCCCAGTCTGCTCGACATACACAGACGAAAACATCACTGCATGCAATGGTTTACAGAAGAGCAAAGTCTCGGTGCCGCAGCACTCATGCTTTCAATTACTCTTGACTACTACACTACGTCTGTACCACTCGCATTGAAAGCACTTTTCTCTTCGACATGCTTAGGGCTTGCCGCCATCTATGCCGCCAGTCTTTTGACAACCCTCGATGAAACGCCGCCGTGAAAGTTCAGCCTTGCCACGAAACTATATCACAATGAGGGGGTATTCCCAAGACCGGCTCCTCGCCCATCCCAATCAATTCCATGTCCTATAACTCCGCATAAAGGCACAAACCATTCGCTCGAGGGATTAGCTTGCTTTTCGAAAAAAAAAGTTGACTCTGTTGACACTTCAGCCCCGGAGCGAAAGGCTAGAAGCGCCTGGATGAAACCCGTTTCTATATCGTTAAATCATATTTCGTGTATCGTGGTACCAGGTCTCGAATGCTGACAGCGGGGACAAGCGACATGTTCAATGTCACAACTTGGTGTCCTGCCTCGTAGAATCGCTCAGTCGTCTGATAGGCCCATGCAACGTCGCACTCGCCCCTGGTCGCGCTCCTAGACTCGAGCTAGCCCCTTGCGTGCCACTGGCAGAGCCGCCACTTGCACTTGTGCTACCGCCGGCTCTGCCGCTCGAACTGCCAGCGGACGTTGAGGTACGTTGGTGTAGGGTTGCACTCATGACCCAGTGTAGCTGCATCTGCATTCTGTTCATAGCCGCATTCGTGTGTAGCATCTCTTCCTTGACACGTTGATTCTCGTTCATGAGCATCATGCTAGTCCGGCCTTCGACGTCGTTGAGACCATTGGCTATGCGGGTGACTTCCTCGCGCAGAGACTCGTGAAGGGTCAACAGATGGTGGATCTGAGAATCGAACGGAGGCTGAGCCTGAGACTGCTCGTTACTAGGCGGGGCAGGTGGAAATGAAGCCGGTGGCAAGCGAAAGTCCGGCGTGGGCATGAGAGGCGCGGGAGGGAAAGCGTCGGCCTCGTTGGGATCCAGCGGGTTGGTCACAGGGAACGACGAATCGCTGGAATTTCCCGGATACAGCATATTGGTGATGGTCTGTAGCCCGTCTTCCAAGACACTTAGTTTCCGACCCAGAGGCTCAAGGCGAGCCTCGCTCCTCTCGAGCCGGGCTTGCTGGTCTCGGAAATGCGGTGCCATGGTTGCCATGGGACACGCCTGTTCATGCTCCACGACCTCGGATCGCTCGGCCGTAAACTTGCAGCCGACTATGGTGCCGGAGCACGGGACTACCACTTTAGGACAGCTGTCTTTGACATGAGCCTTGACGTCTAGTCGAAGAAGGCTGGTAGAACAGTGCGGGCAATCCGTCGTTCGATTCGGGCAGTTTGTCCTCTGGTGCTCCTGCATGCTGCGTTAGCAAGGGTCGGTCACGAGACATGGGCTACCTACCTCGAGATCCTTCTTCATGAGCGAGGTGTGGCAGTCCTCGCAGCTCACAGAGGAGTGCAGACATCCTTTGTGGAAGTCCTTCTGGGAGATGGGAAGACGGCAGTCGAAGGAGGGGCATTCGACGAGCGAGTACTCGCAGTAGATCATGACATGGTCGTTGACGTTGACGCGCTGGTCGACCCAGTTGCAGCCGGACTTGGTGTTGGGACACTTGACGACGAGCTCGTGCAGCATCGTCTCGAGGATCCTGGGGACGGGCAGGGGTTCCTGCTCCGGGTCTGCCCTGGCGCGACAGGTCGGACACGTCTTGTGGCCCGGTTGCTGGGCGGCCCAGGCATGCTCGAGACAGAGGCGGCAGAAGTAGTGCTCGCAGGGCAGGCGGACGGGCCTGTCGAAGGGCGAGTGGCAGATGAGACAGACGAGGTTGGCGTCGCAGGGGGAGACGTAGTCGAGCAGGTGCAGATCGGGCGGAATCTTGGCCACGCGGCTCTTCCGACGCTTCGAAGACGGTGAGTTGGATGCTCTGAGCGCCAGCGGCGACGGACTGCCGGGAGGACCACCGACCACAAAGCCCGCGGGTGCCGGGGCGACGTTCAGGTTGTTGTTGCTGCTGCTGCTGGCGTCCTGCAGGCCGGCGTTGCTCGAGGCGCGCGAGCTGCGGCGGTCGTTGGGCGGTGGGATGGGTGAGGGGGACGACATGGCGGTGGGAGAGGTGGGAGAGAGCTTGTGAGGCTCAGGGCGGGCTGGGGTTGAAGTAGCAGAGCGCGGGCGGTGGAGCGAGGAATGGACGCATTGCTCCCAGGTACGGTAGCCAGGAGCTCATGCGGGTGTTGGCGTGGTACTGGCCGTTGTGGTGCCTGTCCTGACCTGACCTGGCCTGACCTGTCCTGTGTCGCGCTGGCAAAAGAGAAACATGGACGGCATGCGCTGAGCTCCACCTGCGCCAGCGCTCCCGGGACTCCCAGGGCTGCCCGCTGCGCTGGCGGAAGCACGTTCCGCCCTGGGGCGACGGCTGCTTGGCATGGGTGGAGCAAGCATAGCCCATTGCCGCCATGGACGTCGCGATAGGCGGTACCGTTGGGCCATGAGCCTCATCTCTCGGCGAACGGTGCATACCTGCTATAGCACATAGCATTCACCGGAACTAGCTACTCCTCTATGTAGTGACTTTGTCCACACTGCCGTCTGCCTCGCGCCCGCCGTCCGCATCGCATTCTACCACCTACGCTACCGACTGCCGCATCGGGGCTCACCTCTCTCCACTCCGCCGTCAAGCAATCCCGCAATCCGTCCAACAACCCACACGTCCGCCGCCATGTCGACCACGAATCCTCCCCAGCTCTTTCTCCTTGCGGACCACATCAAGCTGTCCCTGCTCGAGCGACAACGCGCCCTCTCGCTCAACCTCCCTTCCAACTCGCAAGACGTCCAGATATCCCGCTCGCTGGACTCACTCCGCTCAGGCATCGAGTCTCTCGAGTCGCAAGTCGCCGACAATGCAGATGAGTACGTCTGCTCTCTATACCTTCAAGCTATCATCCTCCAACAACTCTCCCTTCAACCCCTCCAAAATCTCTGACAAACCGCAACAAACTAACCCCCTCCAGCTCCATAACCTCCCAACTCCCGCGCCTGCGCCACCAGCTCTCCGACCTGACTGCGCAATTCACCTCTTCCTCCTCCACACCCACCTCGCCCACCCTCACATCTCCCAACAACCCCGCCCTGTCATCCGACTTCGCCTCCGCCCAGAAGAAACCCCGCCCTGTCTCGAAATCAGTCCGCTTCACCGACAACCCCCCAACCTCCTCCTCCCCGGACCCGGCCCGTCAACAACTCTTCCCCTACCGCGATGACCCGTCCTCCGACGCCGACGCACCCGACCAGTCCTCCCTCGACAACCAGCAGATCCACGAGTACCACAGCCAGGTGATACGGGACCAGGACGAGCAGCTGGACCGGCTGGGCGAGTCGATCGGGCGGCAGCGGGAGCTGTCGATGCAGATTGGGGATGAGCTGGACGGGCAGGTGTTGTTACTAGACGACGTGGAAGAGGGTGTGGACCGGCATCAGGCGCAGTTTAATCGGGCGAGGAGCCGGTTGGAGCGCTTCAGTCGCAAGGCGAGGGATAATTGGAGTCTGACGGTTATCGTGGTGTTGATTGTGATTCTGGTGCTCTTGATCGTTATCACAAAATAATGGCCAAAAGCGAACTTTGCAGGGTAGCAGATGGCATGGGAGGCGTTGGACATGGTTTGGAGCATATGGTTCTATTTTCGCATGCTTCTTTAGCGGACTTTCAATACGGGTGTGTAGGTTCCGTTGCTTTCCAATACGGCACGTCGGTGGGGTTTTGCATGTAGAGGTCTCTCGAACAAGGTACATAAATGTAGCTCCGACAATCACACTGCTACACACCATCCTCTCTACTCCATCATCTCGCTCTCAGCTCATTGGCCTTGGGTCATGAGCGTCTATTTTGTCGCCAACATTTCGAGGGGCGCTCCCCTATCTACCGATCGCGATTCTTAGGCCGAGGCTTAGCAGCCTTTCCACTCCGTCTCAATCCCGTGCTCGCGTGTATCACTTCGTTCAAGTCAAAGGAGCTAGACAAGTCAATCTTCTTGTACCGGGCTTTGAAATGCCAAGTGACTCGCAACGGGTCAGCCGGATCCGCAAGGCGCACGCCAAGCGTTGGAAGAGCAAGAAGAGTCTCGATTCCATCCTTTTCTCTCTTGAAGAGGGCCGGTATAGTGTTTCGACACTCTGCAGGCTTGACTGAGCGAAGTGTGACTCGGATAGCGTGGTCTGGGGCCCGCAACGTAGGTCCCGTTTGTTTGGATGCGAGTTCGGAGCGGCGCAGGTCTTCGCTGTTCAGGGTCCGGATGACCATGTCATGGTCTGTGAGGTTGCGCACCTGGATCCAAAAGCGGCCGTCGAAGAGGCGCCAGCTCTCCGAGCTCCCTTCTTCAGCGTGGTATGTTTCAGGAGCCTTCGCGACAGGTGGAATAGTGAGGAAGATGCCGCCTCGGGTCTTCTCGCGATCGTCCAGCGGCTGCCGACACAGGAAGTAGTCCATCTCGTGGACCTGGGGAAATGCCCCTGGAGGCGCAAAAACGCTGTACGATTTACCCCACGGCCGGCATAGCACCCCAGATACGGTGAAGCTGTCGGCAACTTGGGTCTCGTTGTCTGGTTCGCGCAGTAGGGGATAGATGCTGTCCACGGCGATGGAGAGCTGGCCAATGGACCGCGATTCCTTTGGGCTGACCAGCTCGACGACTCTTTGGATGAAGAGGAATGCTGTGTTTCTAGATTCGATGCGGTCGGTCTCATTATGTATCGGCCGGCCCAGAAGTTCTGCGGATGGCGGAAAGCGTACGTGGAGCGAGCCCGTCTGGAGGTCGAGTTTGATCAGAGTCTTGTTGAAGACAGCTTCCGCAGTATTCCTATGAAACTGTACGCGTTCTTGCATGCGTTCGCACAGGGATAAGAGCGAGCGAGTGTCAAGAGCTTCAGGGAGCTTGTGGTTTTGGAAAACATGCCGGACAGCGTTGCGTCCAGTGAGCGTAGGATCTTTGTTTGTGTGGTCCTCTACCCAGGAGACATTGAGGTCTTGACATGTCGCAACCAGGCGGCTTTTCTCAAACGATAGCAATGGCCTTAGTAGCCGTATACCGCCCTTTTCAGTTGGGAGGTCAGACATGAGCGAGTGGCCATCCCAGTGTTGATTGCCCAATCCGCTATGGTGCACGCCATGTATCCCGTGGCACTCAGGAATCCATTCTTCACTACTCATGCCCACCAAGCCGCTTCTCCATCGCCCTTTGATCAATCGAATCATGATCGTCTCAGCCTGATCGTCGCCATGGTGTGCTACCAGCAGGTTGCTTATGCCCAGATCGCGGCAGGTGGTACCGAGAGCCTGATATCGGAGTCGTCGAGCATCCGTCTCGAAGCTTGAGCGATGGTCAAGGTCCAGCTTGCCTGACCAGACTAGCGGTACAATCGAAGACTCCATGCCGACTGTATGGTGTCAGCTCCGCCAAATTTGCGACCTAGAAGCACCTCACATTTCTGCTTGAGCTGCGATGCAACCCATTGTGCCTCTTGTCCGCTTTCGGCTCGCATTTTATGGTCGATTATGATCCCATGGGCCATTACTGGTCCAGGATGTTTATCCCAATGTCGTGAGCAGAGTGCAGCGAGAGCCATCGAATCGACACCACCACTGATTGCGAGCCCTGCTTCATTGTCAGAGGAACTCTTAAGCTATAGCATTCTTTTACATCTGGGACAACAATGCTAGAGCTCGCGCGGGCTTCGTGCTACCTCAAAGCAATTCGCAGGCCCGTAGCTCTACAACACTCGATTGCTTCGACTGGATATTATGATGCACATATCAGACCACTAACCAATTCGTAATGGGGCTGTCGAAGGCGGTTGCCATGATGGAATCCTTCCAAGGGCTTCCTCAAACTCCTTCTCACTCACAGTCTGCGTGGACGAGCTGTACCATCTCCCGGGGTACGCATATCGGACGCTTGCGGAGAAGCCACTCCTCAGCCGGAGTCCATTGCTTCCCCACATAAACAGAGCAATAGCATCAGCCAAGCTCCAGAAAGAGACACAATACACCACCAGAAATAATCGAAAGTAGCGAAAAACGAAACCGGGAAGTCTTCAGCGTGACTGAAGCAAAAGATTGACCGAGGTTCAGAGCTCCCTAGCAAGCTTCCAAAGAAATTTCCAGAACAGCGGGAGCGTCCGTGCGCACTTTTTCTCTCATCCGTCAGAAGCGGTCCCCCAGCGCGAGAAGAAAACATTACACTCAGGAACCGCTCATATCCCACACAAACAAGCAATCCATACATCTCGAACCCGATCGCAATCCCCTTTAGATAACTCCATTCCTTCCGATACGCACAATGGTACTTGCATCCCCCATCCCCGGCCTTCCTTGCGCCGCTCTCTTCTCTCGCACCTCCAGCTAACCAACCCCCAAACAGTCGGCCATCAAATCAATCCGCTCCATCGCCCCTCTGCTCGACCGCATCCTCGTGCAGCGCATCAAGCCCGAGGCCAAGACCGCCGGCGGCATCTTCCTGCCCGAGACCGCCGTCAAGGAGCTCAACGAAGCAAAGGTGCTGGCGGTTGGTCCCGGCGCGGTGGACAAGGAGGGAAAGCGGGTAGCGCCGTCTGTGGCCCCGGGCGACAAGGTGTTGATTCCTCAGGTACGTGGCTGGAAGGGGATAGGCCCAGGTGATGGGGACTCGGAAGATGGGAGAAGAGATGAGTTGAGAGAAGGGGCATGATGTAGCTGTAGCTGTAGCCATGCTGGGTCTGGGTCTGGGTCTGGGTCTGGGTTGGGGTTACATGGAGATGAGGACGTTGCATGCTAACAGATGCACAGTTCGGCGGCAGCCCCATCAAGGTCGGCGAGGAGGAGTACTCGCTGTTCCGCGACCACGAGTGAGTCTTCCTCCCTCTCCTTCTGCTTTTCCCTTTTCCTCCGCCTACCTGCCCATCGTACTAATCCTGCCCTAGACTCCTAGCCAAGATCAACGAGTAGACATTTCACGATCCCGCTCGCGGCGAAGCTTCATCTGCGCTCCCTTCCACTGTATCCTACCTGTAATACCAAGATAGCAACCCACCGGCCCTGTCCTGACCACCTACGCGACCGACACGCCAGCATCCCCGCCGGCGTTCATTTGGCATCATTTTGGGCATATGTTTATAACTCCACAAGCGCGTCATCTGTTCCATAGTTACAGTACGATAGGGAGGACGTCTTGAAGAATATGAACTCTCTACTCTGTTGAACAACAGTACTGCTCTGCTGCCGGTGAACCTTTGTGAACCTTTGTTAAATCCAGTCTCGAGAGATTATCACAAATTGTCCACAGATGAACTACTCTAGTACATAAATTCTTCTGGCCTTGATATTCTCACGTGTACTGAGATTCAGCCTATTTTGGAAGATTACTCTACATATCGTACCGGCCCAAGTTCCAACCGTATGCGCAGCAATGTAAGCCAATCAGCACCCGTACGCCACGCTCCTTGATGAAAGCTACAAAGAGAGCATGCACGATGCAAAGAGGAAGCCACGGTTTGGCTACAAGATCTTGAATGATGGCGTCAAGAAACGGGTATCTCATTATGTATGCAACTGAAAGATCCAGGCTGGGTTGGACTCAGGGTAGGGATAAGAAAAGGTCTTGGTCGTACCACGGCCAGGAGAGTATTTAGGTTGTTCGGATGAGAAGCTGATGGAGAATGCGACTCCAGGTAAAACATGCTGAACGCAAGCTTATCATGATGGGGAAGGCAGCCTATGCCAATATCGCTGTTCGCGGCGTTCGGATCATGGCTTGTCCCGCTCTCTCTTCGTATGTGGTCGATGGTCGTGTTTATTCTTCATTGTAACCCAATGACTTTCTTCGACTTGTCGTAAACAACGTAGGTAATCGACACGGCCGGGACCACTTTGAGGAGGTTTGGTGTGAGACCTTTGAAAAGCCCACGCACCCCTTCACCCTTGATCGTCTGGCGCGCAACATCCATGATTCCAGTGTACGTCCGAGGATGCAAGACCGTACCCTGGCTTTGGAGTCGTGTCCGAAGGAGGTTCAGGGGATAAACTGCGCTGGCCCCAAAAGCTCCTGAGAACCCACCAATGGCTGCAGTCATGAAGCCACCGGGCTCGGCATCTTCTTCGTGACATCCTCGCTTCTTAGCGTTACGTGCAGTGACCGTCCGCTTCAGGTATTCGAAAGTGCCCAGGTCGAGGGCTGCGTACGGGAAGATCCCGAATAGGCCCATTGGTAAGCCGCGATAGTAGGCAACGAAACCACCCGTGCGCCACATTTTCTTTGCAGTAGCCATGATGAGCTGGTTTCCGTGGAGGCCGCCAGAAACGGTCTCGCATTGCATGCGAAACTTCAAGGTGTCAATGGGATAGACAGCAAACTGCGAGATCATGCCTCCGACACCACCAGCGACAAATTTGGACCAAGAGTGGATCCTGTTAACATCGTTGTGTCCCTCGATTTTGGCAAATACTCGTTTCGCAGCCTCATACGAACCGAACTTGATGGCAGATTCTGGCATGACTTTCACAACGTTGAGACCGTTTCCTATGCAGAGAGATTAGTGCGAGCAGTATACCACGTGGTGGTGGACTCACCAGCGTAGAGGCTGCGCATGCCGCCGGCCTGCCAGAGTTCCTTCGTGGCTATCGCCAATGGTCTCCAGGAATTGGCCGCGGCTCGGAATATGTTACCGGATTTTGCGGCGACGACAGCATCTTTGGCGACGCTAGTTTGAGCGATGAGATAGACTTTGAGACGATCGAGCGGAGCGGTGGTGGTGCGAGATACGATTCCTGCAAGGCCTCCCGCCACAAAGTAGCCTGGATTCAAACCACAAGATATCAGCACGGTTATGAAGCCTTGCCAAACCCCCTCCTGCGCTTCGGCGACGAGTGGCGGGACAGTCTGCGAAACATCGGGAGGCGGAAGAGCGGAACTTGCAGCGACTTCTGACATATCGGAAGCCGCAGCATAATCTGAAGAGGAGAGGGACTGCGGTGGAGTTCTCGCGACAAGAAAAATCGATCCAAAGAAAGAATGAAGAAATTGCTGTGTTATACCTAGTCCTTGTATTGTGTCGTCGCTTATTAGCACATCGCCCTCGAGATTCACCTTCACCGTCGCCGAGAAGTATGAAAGCACGGCCCTCAAGTTTGGTGCGGTGGCTGGGATGAAGAGGAGAAAGTCACTGTGGGTCATTCACGTCAGTATTTGTGCGTGAATGATGGGCATGTCCCCAGCTACCACGTGCCGCACCCACGATGGTGAAGCGCGTGATCCACGGTTCAACGCGATCCAAACCACACGCTTTGCCATCAACGGCACTAGAACTACTGCATATAGGAGAAAAACGCGATTTGGGATGAATGATGAACCTACCGCCATTCGTCGAAGCTGATGACGCCGTCGTGGTTCGTGTCAACCTCGTTGAAGAACGTGTCCAGTTTCGAGCTCGGCACAGCGAGCCCAGCCCTGCCGAATGCGACTTGAAGCTCCTCCTTTGAGATCTTTCCATCCTTGTTGTAGTCGATGGTCTTGAACAAGGCTGATAGCTGCTGTTCGGTCTGCTGAACGAAGGTGCGAAATTCTAGGTTGGCGAGCTGTTAGAGGATATGTAGACTGTCGAGCGGCTCAAACTGCTGACCATTGTACTGTATGCAGCCATCGCCATCGGTGTCCACGGTCTTCATTACATCAGAAAGGATCTGATCCGCGTTTTTCAGAGCTAGCACGTCTCTTAGCAAAGGAGGTGAGCCTCGCGGCGCGAGCACATACGGTGATCCAGCTTCCGCAGACCCTTCTTCAAGTCCGCCAGGTCCAGAAAGCCCTGTTTCCGCGTATCGAGCGTCGCCCACAATGCATCCACCCGCGCATCTTGAGCGTTCACGGTCTCGGGATCCATTGTTTGCCGTTATCTGTGGTCTATCATGGCTGTAGCTCGGGACGCACGAGAAGAGCGCGGGTTGCGGAAACAATGCGATGGTGATTGCGGTGTCAATTGAAGTGACGAGCGAGGGGCCATGCGTAGGAGAGGCTACGTGCGGGACGCTGTGGATAGGTAGCGGGGCGCGCGACGATGTTGGCGTGAAGTCGATGTTAGTCAGCGGCTGAGTGCACCAAGGACAGCATTGATCGTGCTCGACTCGATCACCAAGACTCCAGACATGGCCCGGAGGCGAATGCAGTAGCCAGGTCGCACGCCTGCGGTACATGGTCGTGTCGGTGTAATACCAACAGATTGTAGAAGTTGTTTATGCATGGATAGATTCAGTCTGTGATCAACATGGCGGCCAACTACTGGGAGTCCACCCAGCGGAAGTTCTGGACTTTCAGCAAGCAGCAGTTGGCAGTCGAACGGAAGAGGATCGAAGAGACTGAGCGAAATCTGGTCAACATGTACCCATTGCCCGATCGGCGGTTGTTGAGTATATATTTCTACCACCGTGGGTCCTATGCCCAGCCTCTCACCATCCGGTATTGCTGACATGTTCAGAGTTATCCAAAATGGCTCGACCTCTTGGTATACGACAGCAAGCTTTGGCCACAGCTCAAGTCTATGTCCGCCGCTTCTACCTGAAGATCGAGATCCGACGCACCAACCCAGCTCTCGTCCTAGCAACTGCTCTCTACCTAGCCTGCAAGATGGAAGAGTGCCCCCAGCATATCCGCATGATACTGGCGGAGGCCCGGCACTGCTGGGGTAGGTCACGTCCTTCTCCCAACACGCATGTATGTCTGACCTGTATCGCAGATACATCGTTCAATGATATCTCCAAGATTGGTGAATGCGAATTCACCCTGATATCTGAAATGAACTCCCAATTAATCATTCACCACCCCTACCGTAGCCTGGCGGAGCTACAAACGCAGTTCCAGCTCACTCAAGAGGAAAATGCGCTAGCATGGTCAATCCTCAACGACCACTACCTGACAGATCTCCCTCTTCTCCATGCTCCTCATGTCATCGCAACCACGGCCATGTTCCTTGCCGTGGTGCTAAAGCCCACTCAAGGAGGGCTCCAAGGGCACGCTGCAGGCATCACCAGCGCACTGCAGACCATAGGCAATGTACGGAATGCGCCAGGACAGGGCACACAGAACAGGGTGCAAAAGCTCGTGGATTGGCTGGCAGAGAGCAGCGTGGATATGGAGGCAGTGGTAGAATGCACACAGGAACTCATCTCACTCTATGAGATTTGGGAGTCCTACACCGACAAGACTTGTAAAGACCAGATTGCCAAATTCGTTAAGGCGAGGGGATTGGACAAGTGAGCAAGAGGTATGGTTATGAAGAAACCATGGACTTGACGAAACATGTCGAAACTATACCCATATTGCCAAGCCGAGGCGAACGATGCCTCCGGGTTACTGTGGGATCCGTCTGGGTCGACACTTGGGAGAACAGCCCCTTGGTAGAGAACGGAAGCGAAAACAAAAGCACGTCAATCGGTGGACGTCTGCAATGTTATCAGAGAGATGAGCCTAGAACGAGCATGATTGATAGAGTTGTCTTTCCAGATTCAATGTTCACGCTACAGTATGACTCTATATGGTTTCCCAGGAGATCCGGTGTTCGAGTGCCGATGTACGATGAGCATTGGCAAGGAACGATATCGGTAGCCAAAGCCTGGCAGCGCGCGATATAGACAGCAAACAGTGCAAAAGAAGCCAAATGGATGCACTGGAGGAAGCTATACTATCCAATCCCCATCTAGAGAGGTACTGCTCGTCCAAAAAGCCTGTTGGGTTACGCTTCAACCATCAGGACTTCCGCACCCTGTCGAGACTTGTGCAGCTCGTTAATTAGGATGCTGACCTCCATGCTCAGCACTTAATGCAGTCAGCGCCTGGTTGCAACAAGGCCTTTGCACAACCCTCGAAGCTGTTTGGCGAGCGGTTTCGCCTGTAGTCAGATTGATTAACTCTACGAGCGGCATCAGCACCTTGTTGCCCCTCCCCCGCTGCGTCGGGCGGGTGGAGGTCTTCGCTGCTGATAACGCTGAAGGGTGACAGCGCGATCGCCAAGCATCAATGCGGGAAGCTTGGCTGTGACAGATGGTTTCGAGAGGACCTGAGTGTTTGAGGTCGAGCGAAATCACGGCATGCGAGAGCAAGCGTTTGGGTTGCTAATTCTGGCGCAGCGCGACGCAATTGTCCCTGGCCGCATTGCGCGCGGCTTGATTGGAACGTTTCGGCAGGTAACACAAGAAAGGGTCTCTGCGTCTGGCGCACTGGCGATCCACGGCAGCGGAGAAGGTCGAGCACTGTCAGACAGACGGCTAGCGTCTGGAAGCTTCAGGCGGTCGCCGAAAGGTGCGCTATCGGTGGGTTTCTGACGGCCACTGGCGGATGCATCTTCCACGGTTCCCAGGCGCGCTGCCCCTCACCACCCACACGGTGAGCTGGCAACGAGATGGCTGGAGCGCAAGCTTCCAGAAGTCGAGTGTGCCCTGGACAGCAAAGGCTGCGCGCATGGCGGGTCGGCAGGTCCACAGCCACTGCAGGAGCCGTGGATGCGCTGCTGGACGGGGCACTGCTTGGGAGTGTGGGTTTAGCGCGTCTTCCCCAGAGCAGCGCCGGACTTTGGAGCTCGTCGATGCGCCCTTGCCGAGGAGCAACTGCCAGTCGGGAATCAGGGCTGCGGGCTCGAGGGATGCAAAAAGGCGCCAGGTGCTCGTCAAAAAGCGTTCCCCTGGCGGATGGACCAAGGCGTGCATGGCGAAAAATAGCGGTCAGCGCCGTGGGTCACGATGCCAGCCCGCCCACCACGCACTTGCCCACCACCACGCTGGGCTGTGAGCACTGAGCTGTTTGACCACGCAGACACTAGGGGCCGCCGGGGTGGTGCGCGGAGAGCTCCATGGGCAGCTCGTCGCGATAGATGGGCTCGCCAGCAGCTTTGGCGGTGCAACAGGTGTGAGCGCTGCTGAGGCTGCCGTTACGAGACCACGATAACGGGCGTCGCATAAGCAACATTGAAGTCTGCCGTCTGCTGTCTGCTGTCACTGTCGTCTGGCGGGTGAAGCCAGAGGACCGAGCGACGCAGCGGCCAGCGCCCACGGGTGACGCTGCGGTGGGCAGATCTCGAGTGGTCTGGTCGACTTGTCGCAGAGGCCGCAAGGCCCAGCTCGGACTGCAAAGAGGCCCCGCCGCGCTCGCACTACTGGAGAGCCAGCGTCGCCATTGGCTCCCGCCCGCGCGAGGCCCCACTCGCGAGCCTGCAATTGGCAGGCGCACTTCGCCACCGTGCCTGCCCTTACAAGACCCAGCCTTCGCTCTGCCTCTTGTTTCCCTCCCACCCCGTCCGCCGTCCTCCACCACTGCTACCGCTCGTCTGCGCACTCTACAAACCATCTGCTCAGCCTCGCCATCTCTCCTCCCCCGTAGTAAATAATACCCGCTGCGCTCCGCACCCGCCGTGTCTTCTCTCGACTGCTTGCGCACTGCCCGACCCGCCAGCCCCTTTGTTGTCCCGGCTTTGTTGTGGCATTCCACCGCTCATCGTCCGTCCACCGCCCGTCAATTCGTGAACCCATCAACCAACCCCAACACTCCCCATCCAACCTGTCATCGATATCGCTCAACCGCCATGTCGCAGTACTTCAACTATGGCGGCCAGCACCATGCGCCGCACTTGAATGCCCACTCCCACAACCACCATGGCGGCCGATCGCGGAGGGCGCCCCGGCTCTCGGCATCTCAGCACCAGAAGCAGTTCCGTCAAGTCCGCACCCCCAAGGAGTTTGTCGTCGAGGCGCCGCACATGACCGCCTTCAAGCGCGACTTCGAGGCCGCAAGGTCGTTCGATCTCGAGGACGACGAGTTGTTCTGCCCTTTTCACCTGCTCACCGAGGATGATGTAAGTGGCCTGGCCCGCGACCTTTGCCACCCACCTGTCTGCCGTGGGACATCTTGTGCTGACCCTCGATGAACAGCTCCAGTCGATTCACTCTTCCGGCTCCGACCGCTCGTCACTCTCCAGCGGCTCTCCTGAGCAGTCGCCTCTTCAGCATCAGCTCCAGCCAACGCCCTCTTTTGTCCTGTCTTCTGCCCCTAATCCATACACACCTGCGAATTTCCAAAGCAGCTCCTCCCAGACTAAACTCCACCAGCCACTAGCCCAGCGAACCCGCAATGCCATCCCCATTGTCGACCCTTCGACTCGTGCCGTTGCCAGTCCGCCGCCCTCTGTATCTCCCAACCGACAGATGCAGCAGCAGTTCATGGCGCGACGCTGGTAATGGCTTCGCGGGCACGAGCCCAGGCGTTTCTGTCCGGTTTAGCATTGCGGCGTCCCTTCGTTGCCGGTCTAGTGGCTACCCACGGTGTTGAACATGTCCTGGTTCAGCATACCCTTATCAGGTTTAATTCTCTCCCCCGATATCCCCGGAGGATCACACGTCTATACCATCGATCTCCTTGTACAAAGTCACGATATCCACCCTCGACATCCTGGGAATATCACTTGGAACGGGCGACGGCGTTGCACTGTAGCGAAGCATATCATTTCGGATAGAGCGCTTCTGGTCTCATGTTCAGCGCTACGCATTAACGGCGGTTTGCAATATTATCGGTGTTTTCGGGCCGCATCTGGGATTCCATCGACGTCTAAGACTTAAAGAAAACGTTTGATTAAAGATAAAAGGTGTTATTCAGCGCTGGATGTCTAGCTTATTTCTGTCTCCCGGCCACCTGCACGGGGCCATTACAAAGGGTAGATTTCATTTGTGTGTTTTGGGCTGGAGGATGGTATACCACGGCGCGTAAAGTTATTGAAGCGGCGGTGTCGGGCATCTGGGTCTCGGTGCATCTTTCTCATATCCTGTGGGTTGTCTCTTGATACTGTACGCTGGGATGATACTATGTCAATTCTCGTGTGGATTTTCCTTTTTTCTTGTATGAGGACTTCGGCCCCAAGAAGATGCGCAGGAGGTGTCGGTCAACTTTT
Source organism: Lophiostoma macrostomum CBS 122681 (assembly GCA_010405375.1). Lineage (NCBI taxonomy): Eukaryota > Fungi > Ascomycota > Dothideomycetes > Pleosporales > Lophiostomataceae > Lophiostoma > Lophiostoma macrostomum. The sequence continues at coordinate 114,660 of MU004335.1, read as the reverse complement.
GGCTTCTTGGATGTTCTTGGTTGTCTACCATCTTTGCGTATACTCTGGGATCTTTCTCTTACTACCACACGCCTCGGAATCGAGGGCAGTGAATTAAGATACAATCACAACTTGTTATCAACAGTTCTCTGTGTGTCTTCGCCATGCTCAAACCCTGACGAGTGCGCACCCGTGAAAGCGGTGATGAGTGGTATGCTTGAACGTCTGTTCCGCTCACCCGCTTGTTGGACGACCCGCGCTCACCGAAGGCGGTTAGCGAGCGCCTACCAACCAACGCAGTTATTTCAAGTAGAAGTTGTTGATTGCATCTACCTAGCTACAGAAAGAACCAGCTGCGATCTGCTTTGAATTGAACGCAGTGCAGATGGCGGTTGTGCATTCGGCCGGAGACGTCTGGAGTACGTAATTTGACGTCACCCGCAAAGCTCGAGCCGAGGGACTTTGTCGACCTCATAGCTACGACCGAGCACTTTTCGGTTTTCGGTTTCCATCAACCATTGCGCAGTACTACCGTCTTCAACAACCAGCTCCTCGCCTCCGATTGATATCTTACCGGGTCCTATTCGCGCCCAGCCTCACCTCTGAACTACATTGCAATACGCCCACACGAACTCGAACCCAACGGCAACGTCTACAAAGCCCCAAAGCAAATCATCATGTCTGTGCTTCGGACCATCGCCGCTCGACGGAGCCCTCTCATCTCATACTCAATCACACAACGCGCGAACCTGCACCAGACAATAGCTCGCGCTGCAGGCAAGGAGAGCGCGCTTGGTAGGCCTTGCCTTTTACCATTGCTGACTCTGCCGTCTGACAGTATAATCAGGCGACGAAGGGCGCTCAGAGGAGATTGAGAACCACAAGCAAGATCTGTTGCAGAAGCAAAAGGATGGCAAGGGCCATTGGAAGGAGCAGCTCGCGTCCGACAGCGAAAGCATCGTATGTCTTCTCGGATCTTGTGCAAGCTAAACTGACGCAAATTTCTAGGTGAAAGCAGACCGCGGCGAGGTTGATGCATCGGCAGAGACCATCAAAAAGCTCCAGGATGAGACGGCGAAACTTGCTCATGAGAAGAAGTGAGATTGCTCGTCGCAATCATCATGTATACTCGCCCGACATTTTCTCGAGCATCCTGTACGTCAATAGAGGAGGTTCGCAAGCAAGATTAAGCATATCTCCTAAGGTTCAGCCAAAGAAATTCAATCTAAAGATTTCCAGTACCAATGGTTTTTTCGTGTTCTTCCCAACAAAATACCGCCCATGCAAATTCTGTTTTCCTCTTCATTGTTTACACATGAGGAATATTCTATCATTCTATTGCACACCCGCCAGCTCCTACTGGAAGGATTCTGACCCGCAGAACTATACTTCTCGCATACCCTTTTCGTCAATGATCATTCGAGGTTTCTCACATTCAACTTTTTCACGGCGCACGGTTCACAGATAATTGCTACGTATCACACTCCAAGCTGCGTATGCTGGGATAGAGTTGAGTTGCATTAATGACTGTAAGAGCTACACTCCCCCAAACGTACGCCCAACCAGAATTGACAGAGGTATAGAACAGACAAACAGAACCACGTCAATGCGCCAGCAAGAAAAGACCGCTAAAGATGAAAAGGACGAACGAGTGACAGATCAAAAGCTCCACTTCCGCTAAACCCCACCATCTCCGCTCATAGCTCACCTCGCATTTCCTCAATCGTCACCCCTTCCCTTTCCCTGACTAGTAGAAGTCAGCCAAAATTCCGGCCGATTGATCAACTCATCTCCCCTCAACCCATCATACGCCTCCCGTAAGCCAACAACCTCTTTGTACCGCACTTCCCTCAGCCCAGCCTCCAGCTCCCTCTCCAACCACTCGATCCTCTCCCTCAGCCCCCTCAACCCATCTTCATACTGCACCAACCGCATCGGCAGTCCTTGCCCACCTACCAATGCCAAAATTCCTGTCATCACGCCGTTCAACGCACCAAAGACCGCAATCGCGACGTGATGGTTTGAGGGCACGGATGCGAGTAGGATGAGCAGCGCTGAGAGGAGGAGTTGCGTGACGAGGCCGCCGTAGATGATGAAGTTGTAAAAGAGGTGACGGCGCGCAGTGGCGTGCTCTTGGGCGACGATGTTTGGGTACAGACCGACGTTTGCCTCAGGGTCGGAAGCGGATTGGCGCTGATGCGAAAGAGAGGTCGGCCACCAGCGCGGCTCGGGTGTTGGGGGAAGGGGGCTGCGCGAACTGGGAAGGCCTAGAAGCGTGCGGAAGTTCTCGAGTGTGATCTTGGTGGAGAGGTAGGTTGTTGAGGGGGCAGGTGAGGGGGGTGAGTGGTTGGAATCGGCCATTGCTTGCCGGGTGCTGGGGGCTGGGAAGAGGAGGGGAATGGAGGAGAGGGAGGACAGCACGATGGACGAACACGTCGCGAGGCGGATGGGGTAGAAAGGTGTGGGCGTCAATATGCGCTGATAGGTCGAGCGAACGATACCCCACGCATGCTGGACCCTGGCGAGTTCTGGAGGAACACAACCTGCATGGAGACCCGCATTTGGCGAGCGACACGGGCTGTGCCTGGCTAAGAGCGCTTTGTGTGCTTTGTCACAGTACATGTGGAGGCGAAGCTTACTAGAGTTGCATTCACAGGAGATTTGTTACTCGATGTTTGGGGTTTTCACCTGGGATATGATGCAGGTATGCATTTAATACATACCAGCTCAATTTAGCGGTCGTGGAGGAGGAGGAATTCGAAGGCGTCTTCGGAGCTACTGATGTGTGTTTGGAGCCTGCGTACTATCAAGCCTCAACGACTCGTATTCGAAGAGCAACTGCGATTGGGTCTCGGAGTTTGCGCGTCAGCGCATTTCACTCGTGGCATCGTACTCGAAGAGCGGGGTAGGTTTTCTGTTACTACCACCTTCGTCATCGCATTTCAAGATCTTAGGCAAGGCATGATAGCCGTACCAGGCCTCAGTAACCTCACATGCTGTCTCGAATAGTCCAGCCATCAGATAAGATCTCGTCGTCCCGAGGCAAACCCGAGACTGCATGTGGCGTGAATGATGGCGCACGTGATAGCGTAATGGATGGTGACGTCTTATCTATAGATCCATGTAGCCGACCTCGGACCCTGAAGAGCCGCGACAAATTCGAGCTTTGTCTGAGTCGTGCGACCGCCATGCTCGACCTCACCTCTCCTTCCTCCTCGATCCGGCTCCGCGGTCTCTATGTCCGGTAACACGAATACCGACATTCTTCTTGTGAGTGGCGCGCAAATCTCAGAATTCAATCACATGGGATGATGCGTAGTCTACATGGGAACGTGCAGCTAATCACGACACGATGAGATCAGGCGGGCGCAATTGCAGCTTTCACAGTCGATCTACTAGTCTATCCACTCGATACCATCAAGACGCGGATCCAGAGCCCGGATTATGCGCGCTTCTATGTCAATACCGCCACTCAGAAACCAAATCCCGCGTTGTTCCGCGGTGTGTATCAGGGTGTTGGGAGCGTGATTATAGCTACACTACCTTCTTGTAAAGCTTCTCCACCACGCAGCAGAACGGCCATGCAAGATCAGAGGAGACTGACGCAGCGCAGCTGGAGCTTTCTTCACAACATATGAGCGCACAAAAGCGCTCTTGACTCGTGTCAACCCATCCACGGCAGCCCACCCCAATGGCCTCGTCCCAACGCCTGTCCTCCACGCCACCGCGTCCTCGCTCGCAGAGCTCGTCTCCTGCGCCATCCTGACGCCCGCAGAGGTGATTAAGCAGAATGCGCAGATGGTCAAAGCCGGATCTCCTACCAACGCGACCATCCAGACGCTCGCGAAATTCAGGTCGAATCCCTTGTCGTTGTGGCGTGGGTATACGGCTTTGGCTGGCCGTAACTTACCATTCACGGCGCTGCAGTTTCCCATGTTTGAGAGGCTCAAGGAGGGGATTAAGGAATATAGGAAACAGAGAGGGTTGACAAGAGGCACCATCTTCGAGAGTGGGATGATTACGGCGGTGAGCGCGGGGTCGGCGGGGACAATCGCTGCGGTCATCACGACGCCGGTCGATGTGGTTAAGACGAGGATTATGCTTGCGGCTGTGGATGATGCTGGGAAGGAATCTTCATCCGCGTCGAAGAGTGCGAAAGCTGGGGGTAGTGGGCTTGTGGACGCGTTTGGCAAGTCGGTGGAAAGTTCCAAGGATATTGTAAAGAGTGCGGTTAAAAACCTGAATCCTCTTATAAGATCCGAGCAGAAAGGGAAGAAGAGCGCATGGGACATTGGGAAGGAGATTGTGAACGAAAAGGGTTTGAAAGGACTTTGGCGAGGAGGTGCTTTAAGAGGGATATGGACGTTCGTGGGGAGCGGTCTGTATCTGGGTGTTTACGAAAGTGGACGGGTATACTTGGCAGGAAGAAGAGGAGAACATGTGAACGAAGACGAGCTGTTGTGAGACAGAAGCGTACATCTGGGGAACACCGCAGAGAAGGGAGTTTGTACATAGGAAGAGTTTTTCTGGGCGTATGAAGGCAGCAGGGGGACAAGACGGTACCGCCGCGAACGGACTGGGAATGACAACGGAAACGAACGAACCCTATTCCACCCATGGACTCCATTCGACGGGTCGCTGTTCCGCTCTGCCTACTGCTTAAGGCAGTGCGCTGAAAAGTGTGGAATCCTGCGGCGTCCTGTGCCAGCCAATCTCGTGGGTCTCCGAGACTTTGTGCAACATGGCGCAGTCCTCTCGCTTTCCCAACACGAGTAGAAAACCCCAGACACATCTTGTTGGTAGTCTAACAGTACTGTCAACAACAGCGAACCATTTTGAATGTGTTCCGATGAGTATCTGCAGCTAGAGTGCGTACGCATTGTTGGCCATGTGGTCAAGCAATGTATGCGCAACAAACCCTTGGGAGCCCGGTGGTATCAGCACAACGTTGTAGTCTGAACTTGCCGCAATGACCACTTTCTGGTGTATGTGTGTCGGCGACCTTGGCGTTCATGTGAAGATATGCAGTGGCTCCTGTGGATGCCAGGATATCTGAAGTCGCTATCTCCTAAACAGCTTTCCAGTCATCCGTCATACATCTTCTCGATATGTTCCTAGTCGTCCCGCATCCTATCCACTAAATCTGGAGTCCTGGAAAGCTTACAATTACAATGTTCCTTCTATGTTTCAAGACTTGACCACTAGATCACAAGGTCCTTCCGACTTTCTACAAGGACCTCGCACATGATGTCTTAGGGGCATACAATGCAGTTACTAGTCCGTCCACGCACAAAGGCGCAGCATCAGAGGCTTAGATAATGGTAATCTCTTTTCTCTCCGTCTGCAACCATTCTCGTAGCGTAGAAGCCTGGGTCCAGGTCACCGGTAGCGATTCAAACTTGTACGTTGACCTGCAAATATATCCAATCCGGCGATAGATTCCAGAACGATCAGCAACCTCTTCGAGCACAAGTCCTGTGAACTCACAGCTGGTTTTACCATAAGATATAGCGTGAAGAAGGATACAGGGAGCAGTGATCTTTTCGCGGGAAGCGCTCTTGCTGTCTGGCCAGAAGTCCGCCATGTATCCCGGGGCCGCATAGTCGGCGATGCCAGAGCCTGCGCTGTATGACGCTGCAATTAGATCGAGGCTCTTCATGTGGACGCTGAGTACCAACTGGGCAGCAGTGACTTGGCCGTAAGGATCAAGCCCAGCAGGCGTAATGTGACTGTCAATCACATCAAAGACTCCCTTAGACTCATCCGCTACCGGATTGTTGTGGAACTTGACGGGGAGGACTTGAGAAGCCCATGACCATGACGGAGCTTTGTAGGAAACATTTGCCTCGGGTGCCGTCTTTGTTGTATGCGGATCCCGAAACCATGCTAGATCTTTCTTCAAGCCGCCGAGCCACAGGCCTGCCATGTAAAGGTCCTGGAGCTCGATGTTCATTTTTTGTGCGAGGCCAGAGAGCGCTGGGAGGCGATCCAAGGGGTTGGTCAGATCGCAAGTGCAATAAGTCTCTACCAGGCGTCTCCACATTTCCCGTCCCTGACTCTTGGGCTCTGAGCTATCAAGCAGTCCTTTGAATACTGATTTGGGCACGGGACCTAGAGGAGATTCAATTGGTTGTTCACTGGATAGATTTTCGAAGCGGTCTGCTGATCGACACTCCCAATACATGAGGTTTTCGCCAAAGTAAAGACTGCGTGGGGCAAGTAGTCGCTCCTGCAAAATCCATCCTCGTGTGGAAAGTGGAGACGATTGTTGCTTTGGCATGCCTGCATTGGTGTCTGGCAGGATATGCGAAATTCCTGCAGACAGGGTTGAGTCTTGGAAACGAAACCAAACTTGCGGCACCGACGAGCGATTATGCAGCATGGTAAAGTCTGGAGAAGATGCAGCTGGCGCAGATAATGTAATGGCCGAATGTTCGTATACGGTGCGCATCCGAGAGCATTCTCTTTCCCAGTCCTTCTTGTCGCCCTGTATGATGCAGAGAGTATCGATCCAGAGATATTGAAAGCCCAATGAACGAACAACAGTGACAGAGTCCTGAAAGAGCTTTGGTAAAGAGGAAAAGGGCAAGGCTTCCAGATTCCGTTCATATGTCTCTGCTGTTGTCAAGGGAGGAGCGCCGCCCCAGCAGTAGCTTAACGCGACCCATTGACCGCGTCGCCCGGAGGTCTCGACTAGTCTTGGCTCTTGCTCTCCGTCTCTCCCGACATCTATTACTCTCGTGGGAAGTTCATGCTCAGTAGCTGCGCCGCACGCCGAGTGCGTACGGCTACACTCCTGCAGCCATCGGGATGCGGCATCGATCTTAGGCTTCGTACCAAGAGGGACGGCGGCAATATATTCAGGCCCGCCCGGTGCCGTCGCCAAACCAATCCAGGTGGATCCCAAAGATATCGATACATGTACATCGGACTCGAGGCGGGAAATGCGCCCAACTCGGAAACCGATCAAGCCAAAGCGTCTTGAGCGCTCGTTGGTCAGAATGCGACCTTGTACAACGAATGAACCTAAGAGAGACTTGAGCCCAGGAGGTGGCCAATTGATGGGTTTCCACTTGGACGGGACCACTGGCCAGATGTCCGCGTATAATGATTTATACGTCCCGTCTCCACCAGATAGACCCATCCGCCATAAGTGCTTGCCAGGGTTTGCGTACTCGGCATCTACAGCCCTTTCCTTCCTGTACACAGAATCGAGATACTCGGCGCTGTTAAGCTCCATGCGGTGACGTTGCTTGTCAGGGCTGTGGACATAGGCTTGTAGAATGAGTGCACAGACGCTGCAGTGCACCGCCGACCCTAGCAACGTTGCAAAGCTTGGACAATGGGCTTGCAGCCTTGAATCATACGTCCTTTTGACCATGTAGCCATCCCAGTCGACGTGCTCGACAGGTTGGGCCATCTGTTCGAAGTCGAGTCGCTTGCAGAACTCGCAGAGTGTGGCGAGTTCTGGTTGCGCGTGTGCCATACGGCGTAGCCTGTGCTGTGTCCGCCAAGAGTGTACTGTACGACGAGTAAGGTGTCAACGGAGTGTTTAAGTACGTGCCGCGAGACTGTTGTTGTGGTGTTCAAGGGCCTGTTTAGTGCGGGTTCGAATTACCCTGCAGACGTCAGATCTTCGCTAGACAGAGCTAGAGTCTATGGGCTTCATCTCGCTGTAGGTACGAAGGAGCTGGTTTTTAGTAAGGAATATTCCAAGCACCTTCTTTTAAAGTTGTTCTATGTTATAGAGACCTTATTTCTAGGTATAGCAAAGCCCAAGAAAGTCTTTTAGATAAGGGCTGTGTGTAGGTGTTGAGTATTCCTCAATAAAAACCAGCTCCTTCATAGGTAAGCGAGAAGTGTCAGACACCTAACACGGTAGAGTCTCATACAACCTTCCCGGATACCAACGTAATTTTCTAGGGTGGTACTAAATGACCACGATCTATAAGTGCTTACTGAGCCGTGTTATGTTTGCAACTAATCATACAGTTTATCTCCGCTTCTCTCTCTCACAGAATTGGTCAAGTGCCTGGAGATATAGTACATATGGCATCACTTCGAATGAAATTGACTACATATATTGTGCCCATCTCGCTTGCAGATGTTACTCTGTCACGCTGTAACTCTTTGATTGACTTCTAAAGATTCATTGCGTAATTTGCGCTGATATCCTATGGACATGGTCAGGTATCAACGAACATGATCGCCATCCAAAGGGTCATACACAGTAATTGCAGGTGACTGGTGAAAGACAGATCCATGAATATGTACTCAACCCCAGGGTATTGTCAGCTGCTGCCACTGACAAGAACATAACCAGGATTCTCTCGAGACTGAGAATTCAAATGTTGGGTCCTGATATAATAGGCTCAATGAATAAGAAGATGGCCAAAGCGAATCTGAGAAAACCATATCAGGGAAACTACGGACTAGTTTCGTCAAACCGACCTCTCAGACGGATCGGAAGGTCTTTCAGCATTGCGATCGTCAAATTTGCTTCAACGTCATCTTCGAGTCTTCGTATTGCATCGTCCCGTGTGCGTTCTCTCGCAATTCGGTGATCATCTCCACACGCCTTCAGTACATCCTCCGTAATAACGAGCTCAATTGAGTAATTCTTCAGTAATGTTGCTAGAACTGCAACCATTTCAATCTGCGCCATCGCTTTTCCAGGACATGTGCGGCCGCCTTGTCCAAAAGGCCAGTGGGTCGGGTTGTCGGTCACCTCTCGTGTATGCACCCATTTCGTGGGGTTGAAGTCCAAAGCCCGTGAGAAATGTAAATCGGCCCTTTTCGCAGAGGAGATCTTGGCTTGAGGCCAAGTGGAGGGATTTGAGAATGCTGCCGCGAAGTTTACGCAGAATAGCGTGTTTGCAGGAACAACATGACTGTCTCCAGTAGAGTCGTAGACAGTCGTCTCAGCTACATTGGTTCGCCATACAAATTGTACGGGGTGATAGAGTCTCAAGGTTTCTGTGAGAACGGCGCCTAGGTACCCCTTTTGCAAAGCTCGGTAGTCGGTCTCTACTGACCAGTCACTCTTCGGCCTCTCCCCAAGCACGTCATCTACTTCCTGCTGGACTTGATTTTGAGAGTCGGGGTGAACGGCGAGAAGGAGGAGAGCGAATCCCAAGGTATTACCAGCGGTCTCATGCCCAGCCATCATCATAAAGAAAATGTTTCCAAGGATGCTTTCTTTTGACAGGGGTTGGACAGTGGGGTCCGATAAATTCGTGCTGCCGGCAACCACGATAGATTCGAGCATTGTCCGACTTCGTTTTGTGGACACTTCGTCTGACTTTTCTAGTACTTTTGCTCGAAGTTCGAGCATATAGTTTGTAAAATCGACGAAAGCTTTATTAGTCTTCTGGAATGGTTCGAATGGTAACTTGCCCAGAAGCCATCTCGGGGTCACGAACAAGACACCGAGATGAAGCATGATTGTTAGTATCGCATTGGGGAGGCTTGATGTGTAACTGTCGTTATTCGTGTTCGAGCTTTCGGTGTCTTTCCAATCCATCCTCGTATCGAAAAAAATCCCCGCAATTACGTGAAGAGCTATCCTCGACATCCAGGTCCTAGGTGACTTGACAACGAATTCGTCTCGGGCCCATCTATCTATTAGGGTCTCAGTTTGATGAATAGACTCCTCCCACACGATTGGAAGTGTGGAAGGACCAAAGCCATAGTTGATGATCTTTCTGTGATTCTTCCATTCCTGACCCTCAACAGATCCCACTGTTGGGCCCCATATGTCATGGAACCTGATCAAATCTACTGGTACTTGGACAGTATGCAGAGTGAAAAGCTGTTTCGCAATGGCAGGGTCGCAGGTCCAGAGGATGTTTCCTTTCGGACAAGCAAGGATAAAACTGTCATCGCCCGCAGATTTGAACGGTATATACCCAGCCTTCCATATACTCCATGGCATAGACAACCTGCATGCGTGTCACTATCGACTCATTGGCAAAGGGCAGGGTTGGGGACTCACGGTAACCAGTGTTTATGCCATGAATTTGGACCCAGCTTCAGTAAAGGAACAAGAAGAGGATAGAGTATCAGCCACCACATGTCAGTTATGTGGATGGGAGAGTAGAAGGTGCGAAATCCGGTTCTCTCCGCGCTTCTGTAGTGTTTCCGCCATGTCGACAGCTTTAGCCACGAACCCCCAGCAATAACAGCTGCAGTACCGATCAGGAGAACAGCAGCCATGCTGAAAGGAGATAGTGAGAAGATGAAGTTGATGTGCGCTGTCAATTGTTCGGTGAAGTGTAGAATGAATGGTGTTATTCGCCAGGATCCCACTCACAAGGTCCAAATGTAGCAGACTTCTGAGGTTGACTACGCCAGGTGCAACGTGCAGCCGATTTCCAGCTCTTGAGGGAAAAGGCGAAGGCTGCGCTGACACAGCCAACGCGGCGGTACTGCAGCCTATGATTTACCCTGCCGCTGGGTCGTACGAGGAGCGCGTACTTCTTGAGTCATAAACCCACCAACAGCCAAGAGGCTTCATCGGCCTCTGTTAACCCCCATAGTACACTATAAATGTAGTTTTACAACGTTAAATCGAGCCTGTTGGATATGGCTCAATTAATACGGGCTCCTCGTACGCGCGGGCTGGAGCAGCAGCTTCACATGCGATTGGTCAACTTCTCTGCACTCAAACGGACTTTTGAGGCAAGAGAGTAGGGTTTTGCTTGCACACTTCAACTTCCTGGCACATCGTGCAGCCTTTGTACCCCCTAAAGATAAAGTCCAGAATGCCACGCATGCGAGAGTGTCATCGTCTGACCATTGGGCAATCAATTGTTTCCGCAGTAGCTCGAGGTTGCATTCAATGTCCGCCTGACAGGCCTGAACAGCATCCTGAGCCCTCACTGTGCCGCTTCCAAATCTCACGACATGCGCGTGGGAATCCCTCCCTGCATAACAGGTTGAGCATGCACTGCGCCATTTCCTTACCTTTTGAGCCGTGAGCGCATGCCTGCATCTGTGCCGCTCCCTCGCCTCGCAATAACATTCGAACTTGCCCGGACAGTGCCTCATAAGCGCATCAATAAAAGGCCAACAGGTGCCAATGCGGGCGCTTGCCGGCCCGGGTCAGACGAAACTTGAGAACACGTACTTCATACTCTCGGGTTTGATTCAAGATGCCTATGAGATAGGATCGTGCTAACTGTATGCCTGACCCTCAGGACGTTATGGAATTAATTACAATGAAACATAAATAATGCATAGCCCAGAACTCGTTCGTCACAATACTAAACACACGATACATTGCCGTGAAATGTTTGTGTGCTTCTCTCACTTTCTGCAAATTTTAATTCAATTTCTCAGCATGCGCCGTCGCACCAATTTTCTCGCCACGGAAACTCCCCGAATCATTGTGATGAACAGCTTGTTCGACCGCATGTGTTGTCTTCTCTGCAAGTGCATTGTCTTCGAACAAGAAAGTGAGTTCTTCAAGGGTCCTGCCTGAGGTTTCCGGGAACTGTTGCATCGAAGTATCAGCACGATTATCCCAAGGCGAGCCCCCTCTGGTGGGGACAGAACGCGGGAAAAACTTACGAAGTACCAAACGAATCCAATCTCATAGACGAGGAATACGCAGTACACGATGAGCCACTTCCACTCAATGTTATCCAGACCAATCGGGTTAACGAAGGTAGTGAAGAAAGCCGCAGCGCGGCCCCAAAACTGGAAGACAGCAATGCCGCGGGAACGCTCCATGTAAGGCCAGACTTCGACGAGGTACGCTGCTTGGAGTTAGTGTTGTACTAATTGTGACAACTTTGGAGATACGTACTGTATGTGAGAGCATTGTAGCCAACGTTGTAGCAGGCTGGAAACAAGAAGATGAAGAATACGTTCGCGATCCCGGCTGCATGATTCTCACCACCAGCATCCTCAGCTGTCTCTGCGCGCTCCATGGAGATGGTCCAAGCAGTATAGCAAAGCAACATAGAGATCGTGCAGTAGAGGAAAAGAGTACGTCGACGGAACTTCTTGACGAGGAAAGAGGCGATGAAAGCACACACGAAACTCCAGCAAGCATTGGCTACGTTAAGCTTCTGCTTCATGATCGAGTCTTTGATGCCCGCGCGGTCGAGGAGATCACCGAAATAGTACCTGAGAAACAGTAAGCAGAGCATCGAGTATAACTTCTGGCAGACTTACGAGATGAGAGTATTTCCCGACCACTGCGTAAACAGACCCAGCATGACGGTGATAAGGGTACGACGTCGCATACCCGCGGTCCTTACTAGGTCTAGCCAAGATTTCTTTGAAGCCTCCTTCTCCAATTGGATTGCCGCAACGATCTGCTCCACTTCTCCCTTTACAAAAACGGAGTCTGGGTTGCCTTCCGCATGGTACTTCGTAAGCACGGCTTCGGCTTCTTCCAGGCGATCGTGAGCTACAAGCCAACGCGGACTCTCAGGCAAGGTACTGTAGAGATATGAGCAAAATGGCATTGTGAGGTCCACTCTACTTACTAAACGAAGGCGATTTGCATGAGGGACGGCAACATCTGCAGATACGACGGTATCCTCCAACTCCAATCATTTGGAATGCTGTTAGTTCCAAAGGTAATTCCCGCAGCTGCGATTTGGCCAAAGAAATAGGATACATTGAAGAGCGACGTGAGCACAGGACGTTCTTTCGGGTGGCCCAATTCACCGATGAGAGATGAGCCAGAGACGATACAGGTAGGGATTCCAAAGCCGAGAATGAGTCGAGCAACAATGTACATAGCCACTAATAGAAGATGGTGTTAGTAAAACCTGAAAAGCCTCATGAGATTCCACCACCGGATACAGAAGCCTGATTAGAGTGATTTGACGTACCATGCGTAGAGAGACCTTGAATCACGGCACCGATGATCATGACGATAGAGCCGGCGAAGATAGAGCCTCTTCGTCCCCATCTGTCATTGACGATTGGGATGAAAGGAAGCGACACGATAGCGCCAAGCGAATAAGCAGCCGCAATGATACCTTTGAGCGAGCCTTCTGGATGTCCGAAATCTGTGAAAAACGTAAGCTTGACGAGGTACTCACTCATGACTAGCAAAGCTTACAGTTCTTCCAGGATGGCACAATTTGGAGAGCGTTGATCAATTGGGAATCAAATCCAGACGTGAGCTCGATGCCCATACACGCAGGGAAAAGTAGGATGTAAAGTAGGCGCAGATTTGGCTTTCGATACCAGCTTATCGTGTCGTCTTCCGCAAGTCGGGTAAGTACTGGCTCCGCAGCACCCTTTTCTCCCGTTCTCTTTCTAATGCCCACCATTTCGCCGATTGCAGTGCCTGAAGCTCGCTAAGAGAGTGAAGAATAGAAGCACCAGAAGCCTCTGTAAGGACCCGGTATGTGGGGATGACCAGACTTTATCCCTCCAGGACGCCGCCCATCCGCTCGCCCAGGTCTTCATATAGCCTCATACCGGACGTCGGGCAACCACGCTGCAGCTTTTGGGAATATGTAAATTGATTTGTTTATTCATACGAGTCCCTGTTTCTTTGGAACAGCAGTGCACCCAATGGTTTGGTGTCCGGTAGATTGTAATAGCTGCGGTGTCGAATTCCCTCAACAGGGGGTCATATTAACGACAGGGATTCGTAATCTGCCAGGCTGCAGGCCTCCCGCAGGCGGCGCCTGGATTGACCGATCGACCCTGGAACATCATCTTGTCAAATTCCCCAGGAAAAAGCCAGAATGGATTGACTTGCTCAGTCCTTAGTCGAGAGTGAGGCAGGGGCAGATCGCGGTACAATCGCAACTGCCAGCATAAAGCAGAGCCAAGGAATTTCAGCCACGTGAAGCATTAGAAGGACCGGGATTCAACGAAAAGAGGTCGCGCCAAGGTCCTCTAGATTGTACCAACACAAAACGTTAGTCGATACGTGCAGTCCACAATATAGCAGAGGCCAAACCGTAGAGATTATCATCCAAGCTTCTCCGGTTGTTCCTACTCCAGTGCCGCCTCCAGAACGCGATCATCCCGAGTCAGGCGTAGTGATTACCGTCTCTTTTGATCCGTAAGACAGTGTGTCTAGCCTTGCAAATTCAAGATTACCGCGTCAGATGTGGCTAACGCCGCGATTTCAGTGATCCCGAGGCTTCCTACGAGTCCCTCCTTGTTCTTGCTCCATTCCCAAACAGCCATGGATTCGAAATGTGGCACCTCCTAGGCCGTTATAAGGGTGTAGACTCCCAGCCTTCCAATAAGAATGCAGTACTGTATGGAAAGGTAATACACATTGTGAATATGTTGAACGTACAGTCAAGTAAGCCCAAGCTCGGAGTCTACCGGAAGCGGGTCGTCGGCACGAATGGAAAAGGCGCGGAACTGCCAATCTAGGAGTTGATATTCGGGCTCTTGGATTAAGTTTAGATTGTCGATTACCCAGGTCCTACACGTCTGAGAAGAAGCGTTTTGATCGACCGGGAAGAGCAAACATCGTATCACCAGACACCGGAGTCAGTATACGCGCAAATTCGGCCAGACGAATGCGAGTATAGAATCAATGTCAGTCCCGCCATCCGTATGTGTAGGCCGGATCAGAGACGCGTCAAGTGGGCGGCTGATAGCGGACGGCGGATGGCTGCTTATTAATGTCGTCTTATCGATAAGGGCAACTTCGACCGACCTCGGGCGAAAGAACTCGTACATCCTGCTCTCTTCAGGGGTTGAAGTTTGTTAGAGAGGAAAGCGTTCACGTCAGGGTGACTTATTGCGAAGTGTTTTATATAACGCTCGAGGTTTCGGTCCGTACTAGGTACCTCCCCAAAGATCGAATGTTGCATCCGAGCCAAAGCAATTCCCTTCAAACACAAGAACATGGAACGAAGCGAAGAAAAGTTCGGAAGGGTACAAAGAACTGTTGGGAGTGCAAGAGGCGGAAAGTGCGTTGCATGTTCAGCTCAGCTAACGCCTCGACATGCGACAACTGTCAGCGGCGCGGATCCACATGCGTGAGCCAGGAATACGAAGACGCTCCATCTGGCACTTTTATTCCTAGTGATACGGTGCTGGAAACATGTCTAGATAGAGATGGAGCACGAATGGATCAGCCCGACGGTCAAGCACATCCGCGTACCAAAGATTTACCTGGAGTTCGTCCAACCTCGTCACGACTCGAGGAGACTCTTGAAGCACTACCACCGATTGAACAGAATGTAAGCAATATCCGACCCAAGAATTTAGCCAACGTCTACGTGTGCTAATCTTAGAAAAGACTTCGCCTGATCAATCAGTGTCTGCTCGTCCTGAGACTTCTGATAGTCTGCCCATGCCGGCTATTGCGTACATACGAACTACCGACGAGAGGCACACGGAGAAATATGACAATTTAGTCCGTGAGCTTCTCGCAGTTTGGGTAAGCAAAAGTACACCTCAAGATGTGCACCTGTAATACTTGACGTTGCACGAAAGACTCACTGACCGAATGCTATACAGCCTAGTCAGGAAGAGCTTGACCTAATTTACACTCTTCCGGTTGGGCTATCAACGTATTTACATCGTGGGATTTGCGCTCCGTACTCGAGCCACTTGAACCAGGATCCTCCACGCCCGCAAGAACTGCTGCAACTGCCACCACCAGGTTCTCATCCTGTACTGATCGCACGCAAGCTCCTTTTGTTAGGGACGTTTCTTCAGGGTGTTCTCCCTTCTTCCATTGAAAAAATGGGCACTCTCGGTGTCTCATATCGACAGATTATGACTCGCGTGGTGGATCGAGCGATCTTGGTGACTACGAACGATGAATTGATCAGTTGTGTCGAGGGTATTGAATGCATCATGCTCGAAGCTCACTATCAGAACTATGGGGGGAATTTGCATAAATCCTGGCTCGCAATGCGGCGAGCAACTGCCGTTGCGCAACTGTTAGGACTACACCGCGGTTTTGATTCACCGTCCTTGAAGATTCTACAGCCTGAAACCCGAGTCAACGTCGACTTGGACCAAATGTTTTTTCGTTTATTCGAGCTGGATGGCTACCTAAGTCTGATGCTGGGTCTGCCACCTACGTCCCTTGAGGAACGATTTGTGTCCAGCGAATTGTTAGACGATCCGGTAGACCGTTTGCAGCGAATCCACGTCGCTGCCGGCCGACGCATCCTACTGTCTAACGGTCTCGATGTCAAGAGCTTTGAGACTGTTCAGGACATCGACAGGCAATTACAAAGAGCTGCGGCGGGGATGTCACCGGTACGTAAACCCGGGGTACCAAGCTACGTCAAGTAGCAGCTTGATTTTGAGACACGGAGATGTGTCTTGAAAGGCCCTACTATACATGAGCATCATTCCCCTGATTATCAAGCCACGTGCTGACTTCGTATCCCAATCTCTAGCAATGGTGGCTTGCTCCAACTTTCCTACCCCAACACGAGGATGGCGTTGCGTTACTCCACGATACAATCAAGCTTATGGATCAATTCACCCACTTTCATCTCTTGACTAGGCTGCACTTGCCTTATATGTTGCGCTATGCCAACGATCATCGATACGACTATAGCAAAATCACAGCGATTACTTCTAGTCGCGAGATCCTTTCCCGTTACGTAGCTTTCCGCACTTCGAACCCAGCTCACTTTTATTGCCGCGGCACGGACTTCCTCGCCTTCGTCGCCTGTACCGTCATGTGTCTCGCTCACACTCAATCAAGAGGGCAGTGCCAGCTACTAGCTGCGGAACAAACCACCAACGCCGTTAGTAGCTTCCATGGATTTCTTCCCCATAGCCGCCCCAGCGACAGGGGCATGATGGAACGTGCACAGGAAATCATTGCAAGCCTGTCGCATACTAGCGACGATGGGGTAGCCTCCAAGCTTTCACGAAGTATCCAGAATTTGCTTATTATCGAAGACAATGCCGCCAATGGAACCTTGTATCTTACAAGTTCATCCAGAGGCGAGAATGCTGATGAATCGAGGGTAACAAATAGCGGGTTACACGTTCATATTCCATATTTTGGTACTATCAACTTCGAGACAGGTAGCATCTCCAAGCACCCTCAAGTTTCGTCCATGGACAGCCACTCTGTTGCGAGCGATGCACTTCAACGAGATCTTCCTAACAACACGACTGACGTCTCTTCCAACTTGGGCGCCTTGCAGGCATATCAAAGTGGAGATCAATTCGGTCTAAGTGGTCTCCGAGTTGGACAGACCACACCATTATTGTCGGACCAGCGACCGATGGCATCACAACCCTCAGCTTTGAACCAGATGTTGAACTTCGATGGCAGTAACGGGCAAGCCCAGTTACACATGGAATATCCTATTGCAGACCCGGACTGGGAGCTCCAGGGCGTTGATGTGGCACTATTCGACAGACTCTTCCGCGGTATTGACGGAGAGAATCAGTAACGACAGCAGGATGTGTGAGCCTACTGGCTAGCTGACTATAGTCCCCTTTGTCCACAACTCCACCACGATTCCCTCCGACACCATGGGAGTCGACTTACGCATCAGGGTTTCCCCTCCCAAACGGCCCTCAAAAAAGGTTCGGCCTGGGTAACTTCATAATCTGGTAGCAACTTGTTCCACTCATCGCTAACATGATGACATTCCGTACTGAATGCCTTCAAAAGGCGAGTCCACATGAACTTCGATATAGAGTCAACCTGTTCCGGCGGAATCGAAGGATGTTCGGCTCTTGGGATCCAGTCATTTTCCCATGAAAGGTCCTCGACCTCTTCATTTTTTATGCGCTTGATGTTCCAGGGTTTGTCTCCTACGCACGGGGACGTTAGCGTAGTACTGTGGTCAAAAGAGAGAGGTCGGGCGGAGGAAGTAGCGCTGTCATGAGGGGAATGAAGACTCGACGCACCTCTGATTTTCTCACCAAAGGCAACGAGCTCGCCGATGGTCTAAATAACCGTCAGCAAAAAAGCGGGTTCGGTCTTGTTTGTATGACAGGTTCACTTGCCATATCTGTTCCTTTAATACCACCGATTTCAGGCCACTCGCCTTCGTACTCCACAGCACGCGCGACCACACCGGCCACATCCTGCACCGTGGTCAACGTTACAATAGCGTTGTCCCCGCCCTCGATTAAAATGGCGCGGCGTTTCTCGAGGTCAATGATAGCCTCCATCATCATGATGTGTTTACTTGATGGGTAGGGTCTTGTGAAGTAATTGGTGAACATGCCGCATTGGAAGAGGCTGTACTCGATGACCTAAGATGGGGGCAAACCCGCGAAGTTAGACTAGGTTGACTTCACTTCATCTTGACACAAATGCTCACCTTCTGGTCTTTGTTCAGCTCCTTCAAGTAACGTCGCATGTCGCCCTTGTAGGTATACCATGACATAGGACCTATCTCTCGTCTGTTGTGATCAGCAATTCCTCATTTACAAGGTACTAGGTCAATAAACTTACGAACCCCATTCGCTAGGGGCAAAGCGCTTGACTCCAGCCTTGATAGCAGCATCGACCAGCCTTCGTTGTTTCGGACTGTCTTCTCCATCCTGCTCTGTCACAAAGGAGAACACCGTGTGCACTCCCTGGAGGACTGAAGTCAAAGACTCGACTGACTCGTAGTCGGCTTTAATCCAGGTTATGCCACGGGAGTCAGGGCTACTGTCTTTGACCTCCTACAGAGACTGTCAGCCCTTGATACACTTGACGATGTGGACGAGTGGAGATGGAATGCCAGGTGGAAGACGGAGGGGACGTTTTACGAACCTTGCGGGTCAGGATCAGAATCTCGTGCTTCTTCGTAGCAACGAGGACGTCAATGATCTCCGAAGCGACATCTGTAAGCGATGTCAGACATTGACCGAACATGTATTGTTAGAAGGTGTATGGGGATGGACAACATACTGCCTGAGCCGCCAGCGAATGCGATTTTGACCATCTTAGCTGAGGGTTGGATGGGATGGCTGATGGAAGTAGAGTGAAGTTGGAAAGAGATGCTGTTCTTGCTACTGTATACGTTGCAAAGTTCGAAGATATACCGATAGAATCTCAGAATTGGTGTTATGGCTTGGTATCAACTTCTCTATATACTAGCTTCGACCGAGACTCGGTCGAACACTACGTACTGGCACCGAGCAATGAAGGCATCGGTGCAATGAAACCTCCCAGGTCAGTTCACTACCAGCATAGGCTCCCTGATTTCAGTATTAATAATGCCATAAATACTTGGACCGAGTCCAAGAACATTCGGGAGAAGGCTTAGACTTCAGAAGGTTTCGACCGAGCATGAAGTTCAGCCGAGAGTTACAAGCACCCGTGCGGATTGGACCACCGCACCACCCGAGCAAAATCCACAGTCAAAACCATTCATTTGGTACATATGACGACTCTCTAGATTCCAGCTCAGAGCGATACTTTCATGGCAAGTCATTGGTGGCAAAGCCAACACCTGCATCTTAATATAGATATGTGCGTCTCTCAGTGCTATCGTCAGGTTCTCTGGGTATACAACAACCCAGCCTGTCCACGCGTAAACAGTGAAAGACTCTGCCTCTTTCGGACTCGCAAAATCCGCGCAACGTTGCTCCAATGTTTACTTTGGCAACCGTTTGCTTATGCACGGACCAGTCTTGGCATGGCCCGTGCGAGCTGCTCATAACCCACGTCGCGCCTCGCCCTCACCTTCTCTCCTCCATTGCACTCGCTCGAGAACTCCGCAAGGAGAATACCGCACGTCTTCGGGCGTGAGAGTGCAATCCGCGCTGAGGGAGCTCTCCCGCCTGTGATCAGGGAGATAATTGAACGCTCAATTCCTGGAAGCACGTTGACTTTAGGCGACGGTCTCTCAGGTGCCTGCCTTGGCGGGAACAGTCTCTGGAGAGCAACCCTGTACCTGGTGCAGGACCTCCTCTGACTCAATTCCTCAAGATCGCACTGTTGTCACTGACATCGGTCTGGTCGAGGTGCCTGCTTTTGCGGGAACAAGTCTTGGAACGACCTGTACCTGGTGCAGGCTCCTCCTCTGGCTTTGTAGGATTGGCCTGTGAAGGACCGTCCTTTTTTTACTTCAAACATCATTTTATTTTTCCAATTCCTCGCGACTGCACTGTTGTCACTGACAACAGTCTTCTTGAGGTACCTGCTTTTGCGGGAACAGTCTTGGAACGACCTGTACCTGGTGCAGGCTCCTCCTCTGACTTTTTAGGATTGGCCCTGTGAAGGACCGTCCTCAATTACTTCAAATGTCACTTGCTTTACCCAATTCATCGCGACTGCACTGTTGTCACTGACAACAGTCTTCTTGAGGTGCTTGCCTTTGCAGGAACAGCCTTGGAACGACCTGTACCTGGTGCAGGATTCTCCTCTGACTTTCGAGGACTGTCCCTGTGTGTCCTCATTCTACTTCAATATGATGTCTCAAGCACATATTAACCCTGCCTCTAAATATGCAACAACTCCTCTCCCAGCTTCACGGGTCGGAGCTACTACGCAGCCTGAAACTCAGGCAGACCAACACAGGCGGGATGCAGAAGAGCTGGAACAGATCCCTTGGGTAGGGACGGAAGAGAACCTGGATGGCATCGCCTCGGAAGAAGTTGTGGGTCACTAGCCTCAAGAAGAGGCTACTGAGGAACCACTTCAAGAGGAGGTGGACGAGACGAACGGCACAGGAGCGGTAGGTGAGACAGAATCTGAGCGCGGCGTCGCCTTCGTCGCCTTCATCGTCGTTGACTCTATACAGCTTTCGAGACACAAGGACCAGCGTAAAGCTAGGTCGCTCAAGTTCTTCTGGACATATCGCTTACCAAAAGCATATCACGAAGGGATTGATTCTGATTCCGCTGTAGCAATCAAAAGCCATCAGGACTATAGTCTATGGAGTTGATCCGATGCGACAAGCAAGCGCCCGCCTCAGCCTCTTATTGCTATCTCGACTCGTCGTCTATGGTCAAAGTACAGGCACAAAGCCTGGCAATCGGGTACAGGTACAGACAGCGGAAGTACGAACAGACCAACCGACCGACAGACCGGAGCGCTACACCTGGTTCGGAGAAGGGTATGCCAAAGACTCCACGTCATAGGTCTTCACTGGCTGCTCCAGCATCATGCGCTGATAGTTGAACCCGACGAGCACTCTTCTTCGCATAACACTGATCTTTACTATTGATACGCTCCGCGAGAACCCTCGACTGGCCCGAAGTGGTAAAGAGAATGTTCAATCGACCATTGGAAGCTTCTTGACCTTGAGCAATGATATCCAAAAGTTCGTGACACCAATCTGCTCCACCGCTCCATTCGAGATCGTTCAGACCGTGGACAACGCAGAACCTCAGTTGTGGAGTGCACAATAGCAGATGGTGTAGAACCTTTAAACTCTCCGCATACGAATCCTCGCTTCCATCTAGTCGATCCAAGTCAGCCCGGCTGATATTAAAATCATCGTCGTCGACATTGAACTGGAGGAGCTGCATGACGAGGGAATACACTATTCCTAAGATGCCGACCTGTTCGCATGTAATCTGGTCTCTACACCATCGAGGTCTCTCCGCGAAGTGAGATGCGATTGGAGCTTTAACGCGCCAAGCAGCAAGTACTGCATTCATCGCGGCGGCTTTTGCGCTCGAAGACGTGTTTGCGGAAGAAGCTGGACCGAAAATCCACAGAGTGTGAGAGGTAGCGTTGCTAGTCATCCAGCTTTGCAATCTCGCATCTACCTCGGCATCTGGAATCCAAAGCTGGCCGGTGGCAAAGAGAGCGTGACCTTCGTCGCCTACGATGTATTCATCAAGTCGACTTAGAGATTTTCGTGCTGCGGACCTCCCCATCGCACCATTGCCTGACATGGCGTATTCGATCATCGGCCTTGTTTCAACCCCCAGAGACAGGCTTCCTAGACCACTATCATCGACCGACTGGAATCGATACATGGCCCTCAGAAACTCTTGCATAAATGCTCCAGGATCGGTACCGGTTGTCGTGTTCTGCTGGCGTTGTCGCAGAATCTCTGCTTTGCTTGCAGCTGTGTCTCTTTGCACTATCTTCGTCATTGCTGCATTGCCGATACTGCAGATCTGGAACATCTTTTTCATGGCTTTGTTGATAACTTTTTGGGCTTCGTCAAACCTCTTCCGGATATTTTCGTTGAAGGAGCCAAAGAATTTGGAACGCTTCGACGAAATATACCATGCTATCGCGTCCCGGAAGAAGCGGAAGACTTGAGCATAGACGCGTGATAGCTGCTCGCGCATGGCCTGAGTACGAATGATATCGAGAAGCTGGCAGCACAAGCTAGCATCGATCGCAATATCAGACACTGCGTTAGACAGTGTTTCCGCGATATCTTCGTGGTGAACTGATGCCTTCATGCTCTGTCAGCAATATACCATGGGCGTGCCAAATGAGGTTGCGGTTCAGCAATCGACAGCCAGCAGAGACATGCAACTTGAGGTCCATCTGGGAACCAGGGTAGAGTCCGTTGAAGCCTCTTACTGCAGCTGCGAGCTGTCACTGACTGGAAAACCCAACTGATACCTGAACTTAGTTTGCTCGGCAGAACTGACCTGTATAATCAAGGAAATGCTACCGCAAAAGACCGACGCGTACAAACTCTGCTGTGGGAATATACTCAAAATCTGTTTATGGTCGTCCAGATTACGGCACAGTCTCTGGAAGTTCTTGTACACCTAACACCATTTATCAACGACAAAGACATTGATGGGGATCGGACTACACTAACTGTTCCATGCGTAGACTTCCATTGCGTCTCCTGGCCCTCTACCAACGACTTCAATTCGCTGAAATCGCTGAACGCGGAATTCTTGATGATGACGTTGGCTTCCGCCTTCGCATTCTTGCGTTGTATACCGAACCGATTCCCAATCCGCTCGAATCGGGACAACTTCATCTCTTTCGCCATCTCTTTACAGATTCCATCGAGTGCATTGCGCGCGATTTCTGCAGCGCTAAAGTCGAGAGCGCTAGAGATAACTGTCAGTCGCCACAAGACTAACATGCAAACGCTGGATCCTTACGAAGGGTTTTCAGACGTGTCCTCGTAATAGCTTCGCAGTCGCGTCTCGTGCGCAAGCTCCTCAATCTCATCGCGCTGCTCTTGAGCTGCGATCGTGGCTCTCTCCAGCTCCGTCTCGCCGTTCAACTGGTCGGTGAACCGTCGCACGATCGTTCTCCCCGCATCTTCTTGCACAACACAGGTGGCACTCTCCGAAGAGTCAGCCATGAGAATGGCAATGACACACTCTCAAGCGGATAATTATCCTTTGAAGTCGCAGTCTCCGACTAGGCTGAAGGATTCGATTACACTGGCGTGCTTCAGCCTGGGGCGGCGGCGAACACAGGCGCCGTATCGCTGACCAACGGGACTCTATCACCAATCCTCTGTGAGTAAACGAGTCCAGCCAGGAGCAAGCCTCCAACGCCTCATACCTGAAATGGGAGGTGAGCGTTCAGCAGACCAATGATATGGAGCGAATGCGGCATCCATGTGTGGGGGCCGTTCCATCTCGCCAACAGAACCACGGCAAAAGAGGGGCTTGTGAGGCTCTGGAACCTGCGAGGTAACACAAATTTGCGCAATACTTAGGCCGATCCTGCTGCCTACAAGTTGAGGTGTCCTAGTCTTGTCTGTCCTATCTTTGTTTCCCTTCTCACAGCCTTATTCCTTGGTGAACGTCAACCTAAGGATTACATATTCGAAAGATGGAGAATGCTCAGGTTGACAAGCATGACTCTGATGAGATTCATGTTGATGGGAAAGACGTCGAAGAGTCAGGGATGACGGTCAAAGATGAGCATTCGACAACAGAACAGCCATTGCCAGAATCTTATGCATTCAACCCTACGAATCTTACAGAGAAAAATGTTGTTGAAAGAGAAGATGGTGAGTAGTGCCAAATCATCGCCGCAGACCACTAGGCTGATTCATCAAAGACGCCTCTTCAACCACGAGCGATGACGATGTAGTTCCGACGAAGAACATGGAGATTGATCAAAGGATTGAAGCAGCTCTCCGAAGAAGAATGACTTCACCCAATTTCGATGTCGATGATCTCATTGCTGGAGAACACGCCACCTTCTTCGTTGGCTCATCGAAACCATATGTGATCCCTTGGGCTTTCTGTTCATCGCTTGAAGTAAGCAGTCCCACAGCTTCATCCTAACACTTCTATTAAGCTTTTCCAGCGCATAGAGGCCTTCATCAAAGATGTGTACGTAGGCGATGAGAGGATGCTAGCGTCCATCCAAAAGAAGCAGTATGAGATCACTTGTACTCATGGGGCAGAGTACAAAGGTGTAGTGTTACGCGATGTGTGGGATAAAGTTGTGTGTCCCGGGTGGACTCTCATATACAACGAGGTCCAAGGCGGTCGTGGTCCACCGGAGAAGGAACAAGTCACTCGTTACGAACGAAAGATCAAGTACTCCGTCAGCTATTACCAGAAGAGCACTCACGGAGAGATGAACTTCCTTTGGATGACCTCATTCGACCATGCTACCGAATTCGTAGTCGATGCCGATCGCAGAGGAGAATTGCCTGTTATTGAGGAAAAGAAGAAGCTTGATTGCTCACTGAGCTCAAGGCCGCAGAAGCCAAGGGCTGGGGGCAAAGACAAGTTGCGGAGGCAGCATGAGGATCGCGTCTCATCCAAGGTTCTCCAGGTACATTCGCAACTTCTGCTGAACGTTTTAAGGTCTGTTATTCAATATGCGACCGGAAACGATGATTATCAGAACGGCATTTTCCATTATCCTTACAAGGACCTATTCCGCCATTGGGAAGATATCGCAAGGTACAAGACAGACCTGCATGACACGCGTTCGAAACATCCAGCCGCGTACAATCTCGAATGCGACAAGCACATCGATATCTTACTACAGTATCTGCACGCCCAGCCAATGTTGAGGATTCCCGAACACATGATGGCATGGAAAAGAGCAAAACCAATGACCACTTTTGCGGGCCTCTGGCTACTCCTTAAGCCTTGCGAGGATGTGTACGTTCAGGAGGACGGCAAGTTGAATGCGTTCGTTGTCGACAAGGTCTTAGGCGGCGCCAACTACGCCATCGAGATCGGCGACAGCACTACGCTGAACACGTATCGAGTTCGGGTATGGAATCTGAACTTTGACGGAAAGGTAATTTACAGACGAAGTCGGTGGATCATACTGCCGTACTTTGATGGAGAACGCGAGATAGCATCGTTACCTCTCTTCCCGACTAAATTCCACGACGACGCGAATGGGGCTGCGACACGAAAGAAGCTCATTGAGAGAGGAAAGAGATACTTTAGCTATTGCAAGAAACCCACATTCTTGGAGTACACAGGCCCTGGACTGAAAGAAGGATGGAAGAGCGTAAGCCATAATTTGCTCTGATCCACATTACATACTGGTGCTGACGATGCCGTGTCTCAGTATAAGCGCGCCCGAGTAGTCATAGACCATTCGCCTCGACCTTGGACCAATGATGATCTCAAAGAGATCGAAAATTGGGAGCTAACACGCGATGATATGGAGAATAATCTCGGAGAGGAGATCAGAGTACCGCAATGCGAATGCATAGAATGCAGTCGCTCGCGTTTCATGAGCGAGGTCCATCAAGTGACCATGTTCAGCGATTACGACGATATCAAGCCCAAAGAGAAGAAGGATCTGTCGCAACATCAATACTTATTACTTGCTTCACACGTTTTCGCGTTTATCCTCAAAGATCGAGATTACGGTGCGTTGGCTTGTTCATTCCTTATCTGCCAGAATCGGACGCTGATGCTTGTCACAGATGTTGTTGAAGTGGATGGCCTTGCTGAGCCCTTAATTGTTGTCGATGCTATAAACCGTCTGGTTATGGATCCGACCAATAAAGGCATCATCAAAGCTATTGCAAAGACGTATACGGACAGCGAAGGAGGGTCCATGTTCAGCGCCGACTTCATCCACGGGAAAGGGGAGGGACAGATCCTCTTGCTCCACGGTCCTCCTGGTACGGGTAAAACTTTGACAGCAGGTAAGAGAATCTCGAGCTTAGAATTCTTCTTCTAACGGACATCCTTAGAATCTGTTGCGGAATTCACAAGTCGTCCTCTGCTCAGCCTCACAGCTGCAGATCTAGGTGATGAGCCGGAGGAACTCGAAAAGCATCTCATGCAGTTCTTCAAGTACGCTAACGACTGGGATGCCGTCGTTCTCATCGACGAAGCCGATGTCTACCTCGAAGAACGTTCCATTGAAAACCTCAAGCGCAACAGTGTCGTTTCCGTCTTCCTCCGTGCCCTCGACTACTTCCAGGGCATTCTCTTCCTAACAACGAACCGCGTGGGCCGCTTCGACGAAGCGTTCATGTCCCGTATTCATGTTTCCATCGGATACGACCGCCTTGATGACAATGCACGAGCCCAAATCTGGGACAATTTGTTCCTAAAACTACGAGAAGACTACAAGCAGCGTGGAGGTCCGCAAATCGAATACGAGTACGACGCGAAGCAGTACGTCAAGCAGAGTAGCGAGGTTAGAAAGCTTTCCTGGAACGGTAGAGAGATACGCAATGCTTTCCAAACAGCTGTTGCCCTCGCCGTGAACGACAGCAAAGAAGCGAACGAATCGCGGCCGAATGCGGTGGTCATTCCGGAAATCAAAGAGAAACATTTAGCGCAAGTTGTCAAACTCTCATCCGCGTTCAAGGACTACATGAGAGCCACTCGGCACAACAAGGATGAATCAGAGCATGCTTATCTGCATGGAAACAGAGATGATGCAGCGAATACACCTAAGCGCAGTCCGAACGAGAGCGGAACGATCAAAAGACGAACCGAATAAACACATACGGCTGAGAATGTCTGCTTTCGGATATGGAACCGACTGTCTCTCTCCGTTCAATCTCTCTAATTCGTCATGATGCAGTACACAATATGGGGGAATGGTAATGATCGGTTGTCACCAAGCTCACATTGAATTTCCTTAAAACCTTTTGGGGGGATGAGAGAGCACAACGAAGGTCAACAAAAGTTCTTCGACCCTGCCTAAATTGTGTACTCGTATACTGTAATACACACGCGCTCCCTAATCCAGTCACCAGGTACCCAGCCATGCTATGTCACGATATCGAGGCCTTTCAAAAGCTATCCTACCTAAACACGCCAACTTGTCTCCGATTCTTCAGCTAGTCACAACAGAACCACGGCAACCAATTGCCAACCGGAGGTGAGCCAAGCAGTAGCTATCCCGATATATTAAGGAGTGTCTTTCGCGCGAAGGAGACTGCTGTCCCTTGGCATCGAGCCAACATGAGGGCTGAGTATGCGACACCAGAACCTCAGCTCGCATGCAAGATTTGTCGCACGAAGCACTATTTCCTGTCATTGACTGTGGTGATCGTCAGGGTATCGCATGGTATTCCGGATCTCGAACATTCTTGGTACAACTTTCCTATTGGGTCCTACTGTGCTCTACATATCTGCGTGTACCTGCGTTCTGGAACGCTTAGAACTACTCAGTTGCACCTGTTCTAAAAGAACACCAGAACGAACTTCAAATAAGATGTGGTAGAAGCTTTTCAAGTGAGATCCTAGAATTGCGGAGATCCTGCTCTGAAACAGTCTGGATACACATGCTCAAGACATGGAAACCAACCATATCGAGATTGCCGACGGGTGCATCGTTGGTTGCCTCGGAGGCGAAGAATCAAAGTTTCCGCACTCAGAAGCCATTTACGGACTGACGACCATTCACTGCCGCCGCGGTTCAACTGAAAGAGATACGCTGGGTCCAATGGAAGACATTGTAACAACTGCTGACAGGCGGAGATTTGGCAATTCTTTCATGATGGCTGAGGGCTATACTGCTTGATGGGCAGAGGGAAGGGGGGAGGGCGCACGTAGCCCGTCTTTTCTTCACTTTTACTACTTTGATTCATACCTTCTTTGACGGTCTTTCTTCCCTATTCTTACCCTCTCCGCTTACAGTCGCCGCTGTCCCCATGTCCCCTCTGTGTCTTTCCCCTCCCATTCTCATCATCTTCCCTCCCATTCCCATCATCACCCTCATCAATACCCTTCCCTCCACACTATGCCAACACTCACCCAGCGACCCAACCTTTTCAACATCTAGTCCCAGCTTCTGTATCCCCCCAACGAAAACCCCTAGCCCCCTCCGCAGCCCACGTGAGTCGTACATACGTCTCACGTCATGCCGTCCGCATTGCTGTCATATCCCCTCCACTTTCCGCTCTCCGCTCTCCGCTCTCCCCTCTATAACCAGCAAAAGGGCAGTAGATTATAAGAAACAGTATGAACCACAACCACAACCTTTATCAAACAGTCAAAGGCAAGTCGTAATCTTCTAATATTGCAATGCGAGCCGAGTCAGCCCACCACACTGGCCTGATATATCTAGATACAAAGCAAACCCAACCGAACGAATCAGAGTCTATTTTGGGGTGGATATCAGATACTGGGACAATGTTCTTGCTCAAACAGCACGCACAAGGCAATGAAAATAGGGGGGAGGATAGAGAAGACAGAGCAGAGAGAAAGAGAAATACTCTTGCCCAGCCCGACCGCACACGGAGAAGAAAGAGGAAGAGGAAGGAGACAGACACTGAATGCCGTAGGTATACATTCCATATCTTCCTGCCACGAGCATCTGCGCTTCGCTCGAGGACCTATCTTTTCGCACTCACAACTCCCATATTCCCAAGTCGCCAAACAAACCACCTCCACCAAGACCCCTGAGACTCAGCAGCCTCACGACGCCGTCCGATCAGGCAGTGACGACTCACCATCCCCCCTCCTCCCCGCAAGCCTCTCCCTCATCTCCCTCACCAAATCATCCCTGCTGACCAGCACGCCTTGTTTATCCTCGCCTGTATACTCCTTGCCCTGACTCAAATCCTTAATCTTAACCTTGCCCTCTTTAAGCTCATCCTCGCCAAAGATAATCGCCCACGGCACCTTCCCCTGCTCCGCCTTCTCAAACTGCTTCTGGTATTTCGGCTTCGTCTTCCACTGGAACTCGGCCTTGATGCCGGCGTCCCACAGCGTCTTGGCCATCTGCATGCGCTCGGGCAGCAGGCCCGTAAACTCCTTGCCCATGCCCAGCGCGATGATGAAGACGTCGATTTCCGTCGCGCGGAACTCGTGGCTAGTATCGGCTTTCAGGCGCTCTCGCGTGATGCTGAAGATGCGATCCACGCCGAATGAGATGCCGACGCAGGGTATGGGCTTGCCGCTGAACATGCCCACGAGCTCGTCGTACCGGCCGCCCGCGGCGACGGAGCCGACGCCTATCGTGGGGTCGTTGGAGCGGTCTTCGTCTGGATCTGCGCTCTTCTTTTGCTTCTTTTCCTTCTTCGCGACGTCTGGGGCGGGCGCGGACGGTGCTGAGCCTTCTGTGACAATCTCGTAGATGACGCCGGTGTAGTAGTCGAGGCCGCGCGCTAATGACATGTCGATGGAGAGGACGGGGAGGACGTCGTAGATCTCTAGGAAGCTGCAGAGAAGTGCCATCTCTTCAAGACCCTGTTTCGCAGACGCATTGTCCATGACTTCGGGTATCGCTTGCAGTTGTTCGACGATTTCCTTGCCGCCTTTGTATTTCACGTACTCTCCAATCTTGTCGGCCACGGCGGGGTCTAGGGCTTTGTCTTCGACCATTTCGCGGCGGACTTCCTCCCAGGGTGACTGACGTTGTTAGTAATTCTTCTAGTTGAGAGGCTATAAGGACATACTTTATCGAGCTTGTCCACGGCGCTACTTATCGTCCGTATCTTGTCTTGCGGCACGCCGCAGATCTGGAATATGCCGTCGAGAATCTTCCTGTGGTTTATCTTGATTGTGTACTTGCCCTGCCAGCTCCCCGGGAGCTCCTCGAACACCTCTTTTATGACGCGTAATATCTCCGCATCGGGTATCATCGAATCGTACTCGCCCGCAATGTCGAAATCGCACTGGTAGAACTCGCGCATGCGCCCCTTCGTCATGGCCGGCTGATCTCTCCGATAGACCTTTGCAATGTGGTATCGCTTGTAATTCTTCTCCGCGTTCTGGGCTAGGAATCGGGCAAAGGGGACTGTGAGGTCGTATCGCAGAGAGCAAATCTCGCCGCCCTGGTCTGCCAGGTCATATATGAGCTTGCTGTCCTCTCCATATTTGCCGGTCAGTGTATCTCGAAGCTCGAACACGGGTCTGGCAGGGTTAGCAGAGCCTCCGAGGGCGTGTAAAACGCGACATACGTATCTATTGTCATTCCACCGTGGCGCCTGAGAGTCAATTAGCCCGGGCTACATTCGATGCGCCAGACAAAGGCGACATACTTGAATACTCTGGTAATGGCAGCGAAAATCTCGTCGCGGAGCACGACCTCGTCGCCCTTCCCTAAGACTTGGTCAGCCCATGAATCCGCTGCCTGTACGAATGGCATGACACGCACAATCTTTGGTGCCCTTGGGTGTCTTCAACTGGAAATTGCCCTTTGACTTCCCCATCACCGTGCCGTTTGAGTCGTGTGCGCTGTTCTTGCGTGTAGTTGTGAATGTGCGACAACGGGGACGCGCAGTCCAGAGAAAAGGCAGGAGCGGCTGGTAGTACTCGGTGCTGATTCGGAGGGGTTGAGATCGAGGTCGCGCGGTTACGAAGGTGCTCAGTCGAGTCAAGGCGGTTTGGGAGGCAAGTGTATGGCGGGGACTCATCGCGGGGTTGCCTTAGAAAATGTTGTATGCATGAATGGAACGGCAAAACTCACCGCCGAAGCGGCCGCCAATTGCACACGTGATCTTACCTCCGCGGCGACATTCATAAGGGATCAACGAATATCACGTCACTCAGAGTAGCTGGATAATGAAGAGATAGGTTCAGCACCCTCAGAAAGAGGAGGCAAATGGTTACTTCGTACCCGCAAGCCTGCGGGCTGGAGAATTGTACTACAACATGGTATCTCAAACGAGGGGACTCCACCGCTGATGCAAAACGCCTTCCCGATGCCTCTTCCACCACTATGCAACGTGTCGTATATGCCCTATTGTGTACCCTGAAGAGACGAAGAGCGGAAAAGTGTTCGAGAAACATTACCATTACAAGAAAGTGAAGCAATTTCTAAGGCTCAGATCCGGCCCGTTTCCCTTCAGAAGGGCAACTCAGGCTTGATGCAAATGGAATAGTTGGGTTCGACGAGGCCGGCAGGCCGACATGCCCTACAAAAGAATATGTCAGCCCTTAGTAGCTTAGGCTGGGCTTATGCAAGTCTAGTATATGCTGGAGTTGTGGCGTGTGCTGGTAGCACTACCTGGTCCGGAGCTCGAGCTTTCACTGCTGGGAGTCTGTGGTTCCAGCGAGAGCTGTGCGCGAAGAGTCATGATCCAGTCGTGCTGTAAGAGTTCTACGGCGGAGGCGCGTTTGGTGGGGTCACGCTCAAAGCACTTGTTCAAAAAGTCAATGCCCTGGTCGCTTAGCTGGTCTCCGGTAGGGAGTTGGGGTGGATTCCCCTGCGCAATGTTGTACATGATGGCCCACTCGTTGTCTAGGCTGGCCCAGGGTCGTCTTCCGGTTGCCATTTCGAGAATGACGCATCCGAGCGACCAGATGTCGACCGCACCATGGCGGCCGAGGTTGGTTCCTCGGATGACTTCTGGCGACATATACATGGGAGTGCCAGTCATGGACCCCTGGCGACCCTGGCGGGTATCTGCATGCTCTGCAGCGAGCGTACGGCCCTGTCGGGCAATGACCTTTGCAGCACCAAAGTCGACGAATTTGATTACGCCGTTGTGGTCAAGCAAGATATCTATGAGGAGTTAGCTGTCATGTCAACAATTCCGTCCGCTCAACTGACTTTCAGGTTTGATATCACGATGGACAACGCTTGCTTCGTGGAGATATGCTAGACCTTCCAACATTTGTAGAGCGTACACCATGATAACCGTCTCATCTTCAATGCGTCCATGCTCTAGCAGCCCAGCAAGGGACCCACCGGAGCAGTACTCCATGAAAATGTAGACCTTGTCGCGATGCGGCTCGATGCCGTAGTAGGAAACAATGTTGGGGTGATCAAGAACCTGCAACACGCCCATCTCGTCGCGAATTTGGGTGACAATGGTAGGGATGAGTTGCGGATCCTGTAGGCGAATCTCCTTTACCGCCATCAAATGTCCAGAATCCAGGTTCATGGCTGCGTACACGGATCCGAACGTGCCGCCCCCGACAAATTGTCCCTGTTGCCATCTCAGAGTGACGTTCGTGGCGGACGAAGATAGGTACGTAAGTGCTCGATCTGCCTCGTTCGAATCCTCCAAGACGCGACCCAAGGCTTGCCGCTCCGCTTCTTTGTCCTTCCTGAACTGATCAATGTCTTCAAGCTGGGCTAACCATTGAGCCTGCGTCAGAGCGATTGATTCATCGTCATCTTTGACGTTCTTGGGGTCGATCAGACTCTTGCCAGCGATAGCATTGAGACGTTGCCTCTCCGCTTGAGCAGCAATAGTGGATCTGGCGCCCATGATATCAAAGTGTGAGATCAAGAGCGACATGCAGCCAGCAACCTTGAGCCTGAGGCTAGTGTATTCTTCGTCACTGATTGACAGAATGTTCTGTCCTCTGGTCATCATCATGGCAAATTCGAGCGCCACCACAGCCCATCGGAATGTCTTGCGGTCGGACGCGACGCAATCGTCGCATATAAAGCTGACCCAATCAAGGGCGAGTCTGGTCAGCTTGATATTGTTCATTGCGCGCCTGTTGTAGTCCATGTACAGTATAGACCGCTGTCCAAACTCCGTGGCAAAAGCAAAGCAGGCTTGGATGAGATCCTGACACTCCAAGCCTGCTGTTTGTCTCCGGATGATTTCTACACTGTCCATGATGGTATTAGACAGTCTGAAGGCAGTCTTCTTGATCTTTTGCAATTCCTGATTGACACGCGGTAGATTGGCTCTCTGATCGATCAGTCTGGTGAGGTCTACACCAATCGCTTGGAGGAATGAAATGTTGGCGTTTGCAAGACGTTGCTGAGAGCCATCGGCAACTATACGCAGTCTACCGGCTTTTAGATCGAGGGTAGGCTCTCGGGTGTCGGCGGTCATCCTCTTGCCGGACCAGAAGAGAGGCTGTTCCGGTTTCAGAATGAGCGC
Source organism: Lophiostoma macrostomum CBS 122681 (assembly GCA_010405375.1). Taxonomy (NCBI): domain Eukaryota; kingdom Fungi; phylum Ascomycota; class Dothideomycetes; order Pleosporales; family Lophiostomataceae; genus Lophiostoma; species Lophiostoma macrostomum. Next base: position 81,619 of record MU004335.1, on the reverse strand, counting down.
ATACGGATTCGAAGGGTCATCTGGATTCTCCTCTGCATGGTAGCATGTGGTCAGGAGGGACTGAATGTCCTTGGGTCTGTCCTGAAGCGCTGGCGAAGCAAGGATATAGACGCCCATGTTCTCAGCACCAGTGGTCTCGACCAGGAAGTGACCAGTCGTAATGAGTGCCTCGTACAGGTCGTTGAGCGCCTCATCGTCTAATTCAATGTGGTTGATGTTGTACTCGGTGCAGTTCTCAAAGCGTTGCGTGAGAATCCGGGAGAAACGAAACAATTTTCTCTGCCGCACTCGTACGGAATCCAGAATCTGCTTGTACCGCTTCTCCATGTCGGCGGCGCTGACCTCATCAGGTCGTCGTTGGAGCTCCTTGTCAAAGTGGGCTGTAAGGCGAGAGAGCGATTTCGAGGTCAGTGAGCTAAACTGTTCAGCTACCTCTACGTCACCACCCTCGAAATGTCGCCCCAGCCTGTTCGAAAACTCCCACTCTTGCTCAAGAATTTCCGCCTCTTTGAAAGTGTTCTTGTTAGCAGACAGCTTCCAGTTCAACATCTTAAAGTAGAATTTCAGGGCATCCAAAACTGTCTGGTCAAAGTTCTCTTCGATGCAGACTGGGAGATCCCAGCCTGGCTCTGGCCGGGATATCATAGTGTAGCTCTCCTTGATCTTGCCTGCAAGGGTAAGGAGGATCTGGAATTGAGAAATCATCTGTTCAGCCATCATGATGCCCTGCTGAGATGGGTCCTTGATCTTCTTCGCATACGAGAGCCTCACTTTGATGATCTCCTGCAAAAGTCGAGACGGGAAATTGATGAGAGTCAGGAGCTCCTCAATATACGGGGGCAAATGTCGCTCGACGAAGCCTTCGGCATTGGCGATAAGCGTGGCCTTTGCCTTGTAGATGACCCTCTCGAGTGCGACCAACAGACTCGTCTTGCCCTGCAGTGACTTCAGCCCATCCTCCTTCAGGATACGGTCAATGAAAGAGGACTCGTCTGTGAGGTGGTGGTCTTGAGATGTGCGAGCACGCGGCTTCGAAAAGTCCAATTCGTCGTTGCCAACCCATTTCTTCAAAATCGACATCTCGGTATTAATCAGCTCGGTGGTGTTGTGCCACGCGAAGACGGCATCGCAGCTGTCTTTGAAGGCCTGGGAGGCTGCTCGCGGATAGGCAGCCTCCAGCGCCTGCCTGGTCGGGTAGAGGTTCTCGAACTTCTCAATCTTCTTCACAATCTCTTCCACCTGTGCGGCCGGCGACTGGCCTGCCTCGGCCTCGCCTTGCACCTCGAAGGAAATGATGCTCTCGAGCTCGGTCTTGATGTGAGAGCGACCGTCGTCCACGATCCGTCTCTGGGCCTGCAACGAGCGGCCGCACACCCTCGCCCGGACGCCCATCCATATTTCGGCTTTGAGGCTGTTGTCGCCCGTCTGCTCCGTGGTGCCAATGAGTCTCTTCTTCTCCTGCTTGACAACGTCGCCAGTCAGGACACTGGCCAGCATAGAGTGCCACTCCAGCCTCTCACGGTTCTCCGGGATCTTGAGCTCTTCCACCGACGGCTGCATGTCATCGTTGCCATAGTAAAGCAGCGTTTCCTGGTCGTAGGGGTCGTTTTCGACGTACTCGGCCGTGGACGGCGACTCGTCGTCAGGCTCGGAGCCGGAGCTGTAGCCCAGACTTGGAGTGCGGACGTCGGTGAAGAACTCATCCTGCTCGTTCTCCTGGCGGATGCGCTGCACGTAGGCCTTTTCCTGGGCGCGGTAGTCGGCGTTGGGGTTGCGGCGGGTGCGGTTCGTGGACGAGTTGCGGTTGCGGCTCCGCGTGGTGTCGAGGGAAAACTGCTGCGGGCGGCGCGCTGGGTTGTAGGCGTTGGAGGGCGTCCTGACCGCGCCCGGCCTCGCTGCACGCCCCGTTGAGCTCATGCCGTTGGTCTGTATCGGCGGCGGGTTGTCTGGCGACATGACGCCCCCCGCGCGGATGCTCATGCTCATGCTGTTGCCGCGAGGCTGCGCTGCGCTGTTCCATCCGTAGTCGCGCGCAGCAGTCATCGGCGGAACCTCGTCCATGGGCGGCGTGCTCACAGCGGGTGCGAAGTGATACTGCCCTTCTTCTATGTCGTCCAGCGAGCCGTGACGCAGGCCGAGCGGCCCATCTTGGTCCGACTCGCCAGATGAGCCTGAACCAGAAGAATCATGCGTGGCCGGGGCATTCACCACAATGGGCTTGCTCATGTCGGCGGCGGCGGCGGCAGCGTGCTCTGGCAGCAGCGCGTTGTCGTGGGCAATGTGGAAGCGCACGCCTCGAGCAGGATTTGGATCGTGGCTCATGGCTGACGCTCGTCTTCCTCCGCAGCGGGACAAGATCAGCGCTGATCTGCTTCTCGAGCTGCCTGTGGCGGTGCGCGGAACAGGCTCGAACACAACACGGTTTGCAAGAATGCCGTGTCTTCAGCGCGCAGAATCGTGTTTTACTTGGGTTTCTGCGCAGGTCTGGTTTCTCCTTTTCGCCTTCGCCCGCGACTTCCGCCTGAGGCCCGCGCTGGTTCCGATTTGCAAGTTGCCCGCGGGCGTCTTCCAAGATTTCCCGGATCGGGAAGCGCACGTGATAGTCATCTCAATCTTGGAAGCTCTTGCCCCACAAGATCTTTCCGTCTCGGCTCGAGCTTCTGGCTGTCTCTCAACAACACTGGAGAGCTCAACCTCATCCGAGTGTATCTCACCCACTTTGGGCTGTGTCTGAGACGACAGCTGCTGGTGTCTCACAGCGTCGCGCACTTGCAGGCAGACTTCCATCTGACGCAGCTCTATGTGGTAGGCCGATAGTCTTGACGGTTGTGCGCGGCACGAGCCGCCAACCACGACCGTGATGATTCGCTAACCCATTGTCACATCACTACCCAAGCACATTCAGTGGTGTAAGGTAGCGAGGTCGTGATACTACGTCTCAGACACAAGCACCTGTGCACCGTCTTTCCTGTACCGACTCTTCTTATTAACCCCCTATGTGATTGATCCCACAAATACAGCTCCTAAGAAAAGAGATGGATGTTTAGGTATCTTTCAGGTATCATGCCATGCTGTACCACTGCGAATGACGACTTCGCATTCAGCTCCTTGTCAATTCTCAGACGCTGGTATACAGACTACCAAAACGAAGCTTTCAGATTTGGTTGTGCCTCCGGAGTACTTCGTGTTGTGGTCCGCTGCTGCAACTTATGCGGTACGCTCTTAGCACTAGAAGATCCGGTCGATTTCGAGACCTGCTGCGGTCGTAGCACCTTACTCCCTCCATCGCAATGGCAGGTTCTTGGCTGCAGATTAACGTTGGTTTCTCAGTAGCTCAAGTCGTTGCGCAGGTTACCTCCTATTCTGAAGGTCCGAAACCAGCCGAGGCAGGAGACCAAGAAATGAACAATCAGCACAACCCTAGCCATGGTCATGCCCCGATATTGTGGCGCAGCAAAAGCTGTTTCAATCGACCGACACTCTCGGCGTTGCCCACAGCATTCAAGGTCAAAGGTGGACGATCTTCAGAGTTGTCAATCAAGGGCAGTCCGAGCGCACTCCGACGACATCACTCCGCTCCACCCCAGATCTACCCGTAGAGTACTTACGTGAGACCTTAGCAGTTAGCGTTGTTGCCACTCCGCAACCAATTGATGGATTTGGAGGGTCAGGTCAAGCTTCACAAGACCGCCACAAACTCCCCACATCTCACTAGGTCAGTCTTGTCTCACCAGCAGTTGCGAGGTTAAGATGCGGGTAAAACGTGTGCAGTAGTATGAAGCGACTATGCTGCTGTCGAATCAATGAACGGACGATCTTCAGCCTTATCGTCACATCTTGGAGGACCGGATCAGGGATCTGCATGAGCTTTGGCGAACACGCACCCATTCGTGTGACCGTACTCCATGGCGAATGTTGGAGCTGACAGCATCAGGATAATTATGCGGTGGGGATATCCATCACACTTGACTTCTTGATGCTGCTGTTGTCCGACAATGAATTCGCTGGCAGTCCTCTGTCGACTCGGAGATGAGCGTTATGGAGTGCAGCATCAATAGCTGACCACTCCACAGCATATGCTTGGCGTCTAACACCGAACGGAAGGCACGCGCAGACATTGGTCTGATTCAACGTTACGTCCAACTCACCTGCAACGGACAAAGCTCTGCATATGGGAGCTGCTCGCCTATAACAGCGACTGTTGCGTCCCACCCTCTCCTGCACAGTCTGCTAGGACCTCGAGCTGCTCGGTTGCAGTGGTGCGGATGTCTAGGCAAAAACGAATATGGTACCAAAATACCGCCCCCTGTCCGAGAGCAATAAAGGCAGATTCGACCAGGACTGCATTGCTGGGAATCGAGACTTCAAGAATGCAGCAGGGGTCGCCCTTAAAAAGCAACCTCCCCAATACGACCGCCTCCTGCAGAAGCCATTGGCGAACGGCCTCCTGCGTCTAACCCGCAGGCACTGATGCAGAAACAAGTTCTGTCATGCATCTTGGGGAAGCTGTCTGGGAGGGGCGGGATATGGCGGGACGTATCGAAGGGTCGCAATTCCAACGGTCAAGGCTGATACCGCCGCCGGCCAAGGTTGCGCGAAAAGCAGACTCACGATAGCGCCGGGAGGCTCAACAGGCGCGGGAGTGTGGCCTGTCGTACGATGCATCCCGTACCCCAGACGTTGGTGTTCAGGAAGGTTTGGAATCTCACGATGGGCACGACGAAGCCTGGATGGTGATCCGATGGCGCCAAGCCTGCAACGGAATAGCCCCAGCGAAGCCATTCCTCTTCGGACGCCGGCGTCAAGGGTACTGATAAGCACAACGCAATTCTTTCCTGCAACGGCCCTGATAGGCCGCGTTTCGCTTCCAGCACTCGCCTGTTGGCGACAGACAATTCGACGTCTTTATCGCGACCGCTCTCGCCAGCGTCCTTTGATCAGTTGTGCAAGACGCCGGCCCAGCCGGATGGGAGTGCGTCTTTGAGGAGGGTATTGAGCCTGGTGCTTGGGCGTGTGTCGATCACCACCAGTCCATAACGATGCCAACCGCACTGAGCTGGACCCCAGCCGAAGGTCATCCCACGGGCGTGGTTCGACAGCCCAACGCAAGCTAGGCTTCCCTAGATTCCGCCGAGTGCCAGTCCGCTCCGTTTGGATGGCGGCGCCCTGCGTGACAGTGCGTGGCCCTTGGGCGGACGCCCGGCCAGACGAGACGCGACATTGGCTGCCACCCGGCCTGTATCTGACATCCCACTGCGTGGCTTGCTCGCATGTTCGGGGGGTTCGTGCTTCGAGGCCGGGACTGCTGGTCGGTGCAGGGAAACGGTAGGGACGCAATGTCCGCCCGCGTTTATAGTCGAAGCGGACCCCTAGGCCGTATTTTGGGACTCTGTGCTCGCATCGCCGACGACCAGTATATACAGACCCGGAAGCACGCTTCAGCGCCTCCTTGCGTCGACCATATTCCACTCTTCTGCCCACGGTCCGGTATCGAGGACAATTCCAAGACACTGCCAAGGAGGATCCCTGGAAGTGACTCTCGCGGTGGCACAGCCTTTGGCGTCCCTTTGATCACTCCGTCCATTCCTTTCAACAAGTCGTAGTTCTGTCCTTTTGATACCTTGTCGCAACATCTCTTTTACTACACATATATCTCGTCTACACGTCGCCTGACGTTTATTGTCAAAGCACGTTGGCCATCGCGTTTCTCCAGTTTTAGATTTCGACATCGGAAACAGATCGCCCGGCTTGGACCATGGCTACTCCCGTTGACTCTGGGCTCTACCCCACCACTCCTCTGGAAACGTTCAACAATCTCACAGATGCGGCGGGAGGAGACTCCACACTGTACAACCTCAATGTCTTCTATAACGTGAGTGACGCTTCAGTCTCCCAATCCAGTATTTGGTGGCGCTAATGTTTCGGCAGCCGGGCGACATCGCCTGGATGATCACATCCACTGCGCTCGTGCTGCTAATGATTCCTGGAGTTGGGTAAGCTAGCCTCGTGCGCATTCTCCACAAGAAGGGCATCTAACTCAATCCAGCTTTTTCTACTCTGGCCTGGCAAGAAGAAAATCCGCTTTGTCTCTGCTATGGCTGTCTGTGATGGCCACCGCGGTGGTCTCGTTCCAATGGTTCTTCTGGGGCTATTCTTTGGCATTCTCCCACAAAGCTGGAAAATACATTGGAGCTCTGGACAACTTCGGTCTGATGAACGTCTTGGGAGCTCCGTCGGTGGGAAGCCCACGGATTCCAGACCTCCTCTTCTGTGTCTACCAAGGCATGTTCGCGGCCATCACGCAAGTCAAGCCTGTTGTGAAGTTACTAGTCGCGAGCTGACCATCATCTAGAGTTGCATTGGCAGTGGGTGCTGTAGCTGAGAGAGGTAGGATGCTTCCCTGCATCATCTACATGTTCATATGGTCGACCGTAATCTACGACCCGATTGCATGCTGGACCTGGAACTCCTCCGGCTGGGTGTTCAAACTTGGTGGCCTGGACTTTGCCGGTGGAACTCCAGTGCATATCTCCTCCGGTTGCGCAGCTCTGGCCTACTCCTACATGCTTGGGAAGCGACGGGGACACGGCACGCAGGAGCTCAATTACCGCCCCCACAACGTCACCCACATCGTGATCGGCACTGTGTTCCTGTGGGTGGGCTGGTTCGGCTTCAATGCTGGTTCCGCGCTCTCCGCAAACCTCCGAGCTGTCATGGCCGCTGTTGTCACCAACTTGGCTGCTTGCGTTGGCGGAATCACTTGGTGCTTGGTCGATTACCGCTTAGAGCGCAAGTGGTCCACTGTCGGATTCTGCTCTGGCGTCATTGCTGGTCTAGTTGCCATTACTCCTGGATCCGGATACGTCCCAGCTTGGTCTGCCGTCGTCTTCGGTGTATGTGGCGGCATCGCATGCAACTATGCTACTAAGCTCAAGTACTTCCTCCGCTGCGATGATGCGCTCGACATCTTTGCCGTCCATGCTGTCGGAGGATTTGTCGGAAACATTTTGACTGCCTTCTTCGCGGCGTAAGTTACTCAATCATGCTCTTACCCAGTGGTAGCTGACTCACGTTCTAGTGACTACATTGCGCATCTCGATGGTTATAGCGTCATCGCTGGTGGCTGGCTCAACCATCACTGGATCCAGCTGGGATACCAAATCGCCGACTCTATCGCTGGTGGCTCCTATTCATTCATCGGAACCTGCATTATCCTCGGTGCTCTTGACGGACTCGGCAAATTCCTTCCCATCTTCAAGCTTCGCGCCAGCGAGGAAGAGGAAATCCTGGGTATCGATGATGTCGAGATTGGCGAGTTTGCAGTAAGTTGGAGCTCGATGTCGAAGAAAGGACGAAGACTAACGAGCGTACAGTACGACTACGTGGAGCTCACTCGTGATGTTAAACTGCCAGAAGACGAGGTGGATGAGGGCATGTCCACACACTCCCTGGATGGCCATCCCTCTGCCATGGGCCATCACGAGAAGAACCAAGACTCGGTCGACTCTTCCAATCAGCTTGCTGAATGGGCGCATCGCGCGTAGACGATACGAGTTTTTGCTGTTCAACATTCGTTATATACCACTGTTTGCGTTGGAGTTGGAGGATACTGGTAGTAAATGGTAGGAAATGGTTATGGATAATGCAGCAGGAGTAACGTGTTCTTGTTGAATATAAGAAGAGGACTGCCGGAGAGTGTTCGCTTCGAATCACGAGCGTCTTGAGGAGTGTATGACCATGACCGCCGAGCGAGTACCACCACCAGTTGTCCGACGAGTTCTCTTGTAGTATAGTTTTGTGTTTTCATCAGAGAAAGTCGGCATTCCAAGAGGGGTTTCCAATGCTATTCTTGTTGTCACCTCAAAATGATTTGTGCAGTGCGGTGCGGCGTTGCTAAACGGATGCCGTGTAGGACAACTGTAACGGGTGTTCGTCTCTACCATCAAGCAACATACTCGAAACAATGCCAGGGCCTGTACAATGAGGTTCCATTTAAGTTCTGAGGTCCTTATTCCAGGGTTCAACTCAATCGGTGTGCGGCTTAGTCAGATCGTCAGCCAAGCCTGACATCGGTGAACGATCCCTCCCCACCGTGCCTTTTCACTGCTGCACTTTATCAACTCAATTTCAACGTCGCCCACCACGCCGTCTCACCAGTAAAAGTGCGCTACTTTTGCCTAGTACTCTCAACTGCACGAATATACTCAGCCTCACAATCCCGCGCTGCTCTCACAACTCCTGCAGTACTCCGACGTCCCAACTTGGCCTCCAACATGGCCTTTCTAGGCGGAACCCTCAACACCGTCGGTGCAGTATTCTTGACACATGCGTACGTGTTCCCAACTGTTTTCTTATCACTTTCATAATAAGATCATGTCATCCATCTCTTCGCGCTCCCGTTCACGGCGCTTCTGAAACGCAACGCGCTCCAACTGCGGCCACCACCCTCGTCCGATCCCATCTCCCCCACGATGACGCTAACATGTACTTCCCAGTGTCTACTCCACGTCCGAGCACACGGCAACCTTCCCGCACGCGCCCCTTCCCCTAGACATCACCCTCGAGCTCCTGTTTTCGATCCTGATACTCTCGGCTGGCATCGTGTTGAGCTCGCCCACGCTGAAACCGATACAGTGGGCGCGATGGGCTGGGAGAATACAGCGGGAAGGGCCGCATGGGGAGGGCAAGTGGACGAGGGAGGGCGAAGAGATTCTGAGCGAGGGTGATCCGTTTGGGTTTTTGGGGCTCGACGGTGGGATTGCGGGCAAGGGGGAGGGCAGGAGGGGCTTCTGGGATGTCAGGGGCAAGAGGAAGGAGTATACGGAGTGGGTCAAGGAAGGAGGGTCGAGGTGAGGGCTGCCACTCGACTTGGATAATATGTATGAGCTTCACGGGAGGAGAGCAGACAGAAGATCATGCGCAAAACTCCCCTCGGGCGACCGCAAGTCATAACCCTGCGAATCTGACATTTGGAAGCCCGTTTCGAGAGACTGAACTCAGAATATCATCCAACTTTCAAGCAGGGGAGCTATTAACGGCTGACTTCGTGTGGAACGACGAGTACGAGACATGACAAGATCTCCGCGTCGTAGTCTTGTTCAGTTCATCAACTGGTTCGCTCGTATCTCGTTCCTCGGATTCTGGGCCGGCCCGGCTACCATCGACTTGACATCTCACCTATACTCTTAGCTAACACACGCGTGTCTCCATCTTACCATTCACCTTTCGATTGCGCGTCTTGCTCGACTAAGCGACAATGGATTGACAGATTTGAACTACCCTTATCCTTGAACGACACAGGCCGCCGCTTGCCAGCTCCACTCTTGCAGCCTAGCTATCTAGCGGATCCTACACCAGGATTGGAAAAGCCAATAAGGTACCGCCTCATCGCATACTCCAATCCTCAAATCCGAAGATGGGTACACGTTGAAGACTCTCATAGTCGGGTGACCATTCGCTTCCCTGCAACTGCACGGCACCCAATTCCGGAATTCTTAACGAGCATGCCAGAACTCTAATCCCAAAATTTCCCCACCGCTCTCGTACCTTCACACATCAGCAGTCTGCGGACGTCGCCGTGTGCCCAATGACTTCAGACTTCCCAGAACTTCCAGCAAGCTAGCACCTCATTCAGCAAACTAGTATGGTAACCAGATTGCAGTAATTGGACCATCGAGCTCCGCTCACCGTTGACCTGTGGAGCAACTGCGGTGCGGTGCCCTTGCCTCTGCTTGTGCGTCGGACTGCAGAGTGACGATAGTCTGATGTGTATGGTCGCGGCGTACCCGATACGTCACAGGATCGACCATGTGGACCAATCAGGCGTGCTTGAGAATGCGTGCTAACGATTTGGGCATCGGGTGCGGGTTCACGTGGAGTGCGGTCGGACGTTTTTAACGTTTTTAGATGTGGAGCTGAATATTGTTCATTTTGCTGTGGGCATTATGAATTTGGGGAGGTACTTAGGGGAGGGTTGAGACGATGGATGCGAATTTGGGAGTTGATATTTGATGTTGGACGGATAGACGATTGCGCATGAATTGCTGGAGATATTCCATCGAACTGAGATCGAGATCAGAATTGAGATCAAGAGCTGGAGAAATTGGGCGTGCGGTTGTGATACGGCTGCAGGATTATAAAACCTGGTTCTATCCGCCGACTCCACTGCGCTTTCCCAATACAAATACCTCCTCTTAACCTCAAGAGACATCTACGGGGTCAACAATTTGTACACCCACGAGCTACCACTGCTCTCCAGTCATTCACTACACCGACGTATATATACCTTCCAACTGACTCAACTCATCTTAGTCCTAACAACACTTCAGTACTCACCTCATTTCTATCCATTCACCCATCAAACCTGACTCCACAATGGACACCCTCACCTACGACCACCACACTGCCTCGGGGCATTCAATCACCATTCCAACCATGCAGAACGCTACCACCATCACCAGACTCACCTCAACCTTGACATCGCTACTGGACACCTACACAACGCACCTGCACATCCTAACAACTCTGCTCACGCTAACCCTACCCATCATCCTCCTCCTCTACATCCACCGGGACTACAAATCGTTCCTCAGCCTAGGACCCGGCGGCACGCCCTCGACACCGCTCGGCTACCTGAAGATCAAGCTGCTCTCAATTCTGTCGTTGCGAGACCCTCTACGTCCTCTGCCTGTGCCGCTGCATTTCCGACCACAGCATGGGTATTTGACGTATGCGTCTTCGACCTCTTCGACGACGGCGCCTGCTTCTCTGGGATTGACGGAATTGCCGAAACGACAGGGACCACGGCCTAAGATTTATGGTATAGGTACGTACATCGCATTCCTAGATGTATCAATGCGTACCTAGGTACGACAGCATGTCCGCTCAACCCGCTCCTTCCCCACACAACGAAACAAGACATAAGCCACCACTGCCCTTCTATAGCCTACTCTTCCTCCCTTTCCTCCTCCTCCTCCTCCTTCCTCCTTCCCCTCCCCCAGAACAAACTCCCAACAAACTAACAAAACCACCCTCTAGCCCCCCAACGCCAACAAACCCAAAAATCCCCACCATCCATCTACACCTCCCTCTGCACCTCCCTCGCCACTCTCGCCTCCCACGCCCCCAACAACCTCCTGCAACGCACATCCTGTTTCGAAAAGCACTCGTCGGGCCTCTTCACCAAGCACCCTCTCACGCGCTCCCCCTGCGGCGCCGAAATCTGCCACGCGCACCCCTCCGACGGCTCTCTGCACCTGTCCTTACACCCCGCCGATATCCGCGTCCTGATTGAGAGCGGCTGGGGCGAGCGACATCCGCTGGCGAAGGGTGGCTGGTTTCGCCGGTTTGTGCCGAGGGAGTTTGTGCTGGTTTATGCGCCGAGGAACGTGGAGGAGGTGGGCGTTGTTATGAGGGTTGTTAGGGCGGGGGTTTGGTGGGTTAGTGGGAGGGATATTGGGGGGGAGGGGGTGGAGAAGGCAGAGGGGGGAGGAAATGTTGGTGGTGGTGGTGGTAGTGGTAGGGCGTTGGGTGAGAGGGGCGGCGTGGTGGTGGAGAGGGAGTGTTGGGCGTGCAGGATGCATGGGTGTGGGGATGCGGTGCGGGATGGCATGGTTGCGGAGGCGTAAGGGCTTCACGACAGATAGATGGAGGGAGGGAGGGCTGCGTGGCGAGGTCTAGGTGGGGTGGAGTTTGAGAGGTGGACATGGTGTTGGTCGGTCGAGTGGGACAGGAGGTTACGGATCAAACAGAGACTGGATATTTCATGGATTCGAGTTTGTGTATCAGCGGCATGGGCAATGGGCGTTTCGGTTCAAAAACAAAGCAAAGGGATAGGAAGGGCAATGGGCGTACGGACAGAGAGGAAACTAATTTGAGAACATCCATACCATATGCTACATTCGGTCCGAGACAAGAGTCTGCTTGAGCAAAGACGTACACACCTACTCTCATCATATACTCTTGCCCACCTTGCCCACCACGCTCCACCAACCCCTCCTACCACAACTACAACTTCACGCTCCTAACGAGCCCCGTCTTAATCCCCGTCGCCTCACCCTGATACCCACCCCTGCCCTCGCCGCCCCCATACACCTTCTTCATGGACCTCAACTTCTTCTGCTTATCCGCGTACTTGAGTTTCTTCTTGACACGCGGGTTCCGGACTTCCTTTTTGCGATGCGGCGTCAGCCCTTTATTCTTCGCAATCGCATAGGTAATCTCGCGCCGCCCGTCGGGACCGATCACCTCCTCGGGTATCACGATGGCGTTTTCCTTTGCGGCTTGGGCATATGCGGCTGCGCGGTCTTGCTTGGCTTTCTTTTTGGCTTGGCTGCGCGCCGCGACCATGTCGTAGTAGTCGTCATCTTCTGCTGCTGCTGCAGTAGCACCTGGATGGCGCGTGTCGTCATCGGAACTGTGTCCACCCTCCCCGAGGGCAGCGCCAGGTCCCTTGTTCTTGTGCTGTCCGCGCTTCTCGGCTTCGGCCTGCAGTCGCGCTTGCCGGTCCTTGAGGCGCTCTCGGTGCGGCACGTCCATGTCGCCTCCTTGATCTCTGCCAGCAGCGCCGCGTTTGTTGGCCTTTTGCGCGATCTGCGAGGTGTAGAAGCGTAGTGATTTCTTCTTCTTTGCCTTCTCTGCGAGCTCGCGAGCTGTGAGGGGTGTTTCCTCGCCGAAGTCGGAGTCGTCGGCGTTGAGCAGGTTGAGCAATTGCTGTTTGGGTTTCGTGGCCTTATTTGCTTTGCGCAGTGTCGATTTGTCAGTGAGTGCGGACAGGGCTGCTAGCTGTTCTTCGGTCTTGCGGAGCTTCTCCGCGCGGCGGGCGTCGGCTTCTTCTTGGGCGGTTTCGGTGGCTAGTTGGGCTTTGCTCTTCTTGAGCTTCTTCTCCTTCCTCTTGCGAGCGATGGCCTCGTCAAGCTTGGACTGAGGGGTAGGTTCTGAGCTTGCTTCCTCGATGACGGACAGTTCGTCGCCGTTAGAGGCTTCGACCATCGGGTCACCGACTGGCAGGCCTTCGACCTTGCTCCACAGCTTCTGACACCTGAGCAAAGACTCCATCACCGGGTGATCGTGGAGCTCGGCAGGGTCCATGGCGATCGTAGGAGATCCGTCTTCCTTGGCTGTTGAAGTAAGAAGCGCAAAGTACATGCACATGGCTCCCATGTACGAAGCGCAGGCCCAGTACTTGGTGACAGCCATAGGCGTGGAAGGCAGATCCCCGTTCACCTTGACAGATTTCGCTATCCGACTCTTAGCGAGGCGTTCAGCAGCGGTAGCAGCAGACCTCAGCTCGTCGTGCAGAGGCTGCAACCTGAGAAACTCCTGGCGAATATGCTCAAATTCTGGATATCGCGAGTGCAGTATTCTCAACTTCTCCCCCTCGGTCATGTCGTCTGTAATCTGGAGTTGTGGCAAAATTTCAGTAACCACTTCGCCTGATTTGTCTTTGCCTGTGTCCTGGTCCAACCACTCATCCTCGTCAAAGCCAAAATCCGCCTCGGTCATGGCCTGCAGCTGCTTCTGCTGTATGCGCCGAGCTTCGGCCTCTTCATCCAGCGCGTCTTGCTCTGTCTCGATAGAATCCGCGTTATAGTAGTCCTGCTTTGACGGACCCCACCCACCGAGCTCTTCATCTTCCTCATCCGCGGTTCTCGTGCGCTTCCCTGCGTCGAGGTCGTCTGATTGCGCGTCGTACTCGTCGGCATCGGCTGCATCGTCGCCTTCCTCATCCTCGTCCTCCTCTTCTTCGTCGCTATAATCGAGCACCTCTTCATCCGAAGGCTGCAGAAACTCATCTATATCACATTAGCAGCGCCCCTTCATTCCTTAAGTAGGTTGACCCACCCTGCTCCTTCCACTTCCGCAATTTCTTCGCAGCGGGACCTTCGTCCAACAAGAGCTTATCTCTGTTCAACAAAAACTCGTCTTCGGAATCAGCGACATCTTCGTACGTCGTGACGCGCAATTTAGAGCCGTCTTCATTGGTAGATGCGCCATTGGACTCGCCGTACGGACGTCCGCCGGCTTTTCTTTTCTTGCCCATGGCGGCTTCTAATCAATAGTTTCAGGTCTTTGTAGAGGGCTGTATACTTGTGTGCAACATATGCATATGCACCCGATTCGGAGTCCAAGTACGCAAGGTTTTGTGGTCGAAGATTAGTAAATGATATAGAACCCACCAACCTTGGAAAGCCAACCCAAGACATAAATTTCCCTCACGAAATCTTGGCATCCGCGCGGGGATCAGACGACTTAGTCATCACTAGCTCGTAGGCTTTAGCCCCTTACGACATAGCGCTGACAGCTGCTGCAGCAGGGTTCACAACCTCCACTCAGAAACAGTTACGAGGGTGCAGCCAACAACGCTTGCCAATGTCCATGCCCCAGCTCTGACATATAATAATCCTCTCCTTTCGCTCTGCCGTACGAGACCCGCGAGGTTATACTTCAATGCCTGATCTCCTGTCCATTGGCGTGACTCTCCTCCTTCTCCTCGTTGTATATCTGAGTCTCGACATCATGGGCCTGTTCAACTGGGGCAACAAATTCCAGGTCGAAGGGCGGGTACGTTCTATGTATCCCTCCTCATTGCATACATAAACACTGAATTACATTTTCCCTACCATCGAGACAACAAACTAACACACCCCACACCCAGACCGTTCTCCTAACAGGCGCCTCCTACGGCATGGGCCGCGAAATCGCCGCGCAACTTTCCTCCCGCGGCGCCTCCGTCATCCTCGTCGCGCGCAACGTTTCCAAACTAGAATCCGCCCTCGCCTACGCGCAATCCCTTGCCAAATCCCCCTCCACGCAGCGCTTCCACCTCATCTCCGCCGACGTGACCTCCGAAGCCGAGAACAAGCGTCTGCTGGCCGAAGCGACGACCTGGAACGGGGGCCGGGTGCCCGAGATCGTGTGGACGAATGCTGGGTCCAGCGTGCCTGACCTGCTGCTGAACACGAGCGTGGAGACGATGCGGTCGCAGATGGAACTGAACTACTGGGCGGCGGCGTATCTGGCGCGCGAGACGCTGACGGCGTGGCTGTACCCGACGACGCCGTACTCGCCGCAAAGTGTGGAGAAGGGGGGACAGAGCGAGGCGCCCCGCCATCTCATCTTCACCTCGTCCGTTATCGCTTTTGTGAATATAGCGGGGTATGCGGCGTACGGTCCTGCGAAATCGGCTATGCGCGCGCTTGCCGATGGTCTGCGCAACGAGATCCTTCTGTACAATGGCGCGAGGCGATCGAGTACGAGTACAGGACAAGCGCCAGCTCCTTTCGATGTGAATATTCACAGTGTCTTCCCCGGCACGATAAAGAGTCCCGGGTTCGAGCAGGAGAACAAGACAAAGCACGCCGTGACGCACCTGCTCGAAGCGGGCGATCCAGCGCAGTCCGAGGCCGAGTGTGCGACGGCGTGCATACAGGGGCTGGAAGCGGGGAACTATTCGACGGGGACGAATTGGCTGAGCAAGTTGATGCGCGTGAGCTCGCTGGGGGGCACTCCGAGGAATAATTGGGTCCTAGACATCTGTGGGCAGTGGGTTGCGAGCATTGTGTGGATTTTTGTGTTGCCCGATCTAGAGGGCAAGGTCTGGGGATGGGGAAAGAAGGAGGGTATGCCTGCACGGAAGACGGAGCTGAGCTGAGCGGTTTAGTACGCATACAGGAGGCGGCTGTTCCAGCGTTGTGATGGTCATCTGCGTTTCGAGTTGGAGGATCTGTTCCATGGCCGAATCGCCGCTTTATACCCCAATATAGAATGCCAATGCATTTGGTACAGGATGAGGCTCGATCGGATAGGGCATTTATGCTGCTTCTAGCTCATCATGTCAGCCACAACGTTGCCCGCAATTGCAAATTGACGTAGTAAGCTATCGTATTCGCCATAGTCGCTAAGCGTAACAGCCAGTAGATGCCCCAATCCGTGGCGGTCGCTAGAGCTACAAAGCTAGGTTCAACCGCCATGTCCTGAACCACATAGTATATCATGTCGGGTCTTTGTCCAAGCTCAATCAAAGGGTGTTCGACCATCCCAACTGTCGGAATCCCAGGATAATCCCCAGTCTCCTTCACTTAGCATACTCTTTCCGACTTCGTTGCCGTCTTTCTGAGACGTGTTTGGCTCGAGTGTGTTCAGCTCCATCAGTTCCTTGATCTCGCGTTGGACAGGTGGCGGTTCCTTGCTAGTCGTTCCTCTGGGCTCTCCGTCTTTGGCCACGGCTAAGTGCGTCCCCCTGAGAAGATTGTTTCTCCCAAAGCAATCTATGTGCGTCATGTCGTCACTTTCATCCTCCGAATTCTCAAATCTCTCCTGGGCTCTCTTCCTCGCGTACTCTTCCCTCCTTTTGTTCTCCATGATCTCCACTGCCTCAATAACCTTCATTTCTTCACTTTCTTCGTCAGAACTAAGGTCAATGTATTCGTTCTCATTCTCATAAGTGTGTTTCGCCGCGAGAGCTGCTACTCTGTCTGCTAGTTCGTTTCCCGGTACCTATGGCAGTGATCATTAGAGGGCTTCCATAGTCAGATTGACGATCATGGATACTGGTCAGCTCACATTGGAATGGCTCGGACACCATACGAGGACAACTGTAGGCACGAGGGCGCAGATGGCCTTGCCCTTCTTGACCATGAACTGCATCAAAGGGTCACTCAAGGCATCTCTAGCGCGCTTTCCTCGCCTTTGGGTCTTGTACAACTTTTGTAGAATCCCTTGGGCGTCTGTATAGATGTACAAACTGTTCGGCCAACCGGGGTTGTCCATGGCGAGGTCGCGGGCGATGTCCATGGCTTTGATTATGGCAAGACACTCCGATTCATGGGCGCCAATCTCTTGTCCGATTGCTTTGAAGCCATATGCTTGCCACGGAGACCATCCCGTGAACCCCGGTTCAGGCCTTCGAAAAACGACTGCTGATCCGTTGCGGTTGCGGCCCCTAGATGATCCGTCAGTAAAGAGTGCAAGGCGCCCCACGTCCCTGCAGTGCTGTAGCGAGTGTTCCTTGTATGCTTTCTTGATAGCCGTGATTCCATTGTTGATTTCAATGATGCCAGGGAATCCAGGCTCGTTTGCCTGCTTGCGCTGAGGCTTTGCGCGTTGCGCTACTGTTTGTTTACTTAGTAACGGTCTTGCGCCTGCGACTCGCAGGTAGCGATCTGGTACGATGGTGCGGATAATGGCCGAATCAAGTGGGAATTGCTGTACCAGATGGAGCTCGCGTTCCATATGATACTGCTTGAAGTAGGCTATCTTCCACTCGCCCAGCTCGCGATGACCAACGAGCACTTCAAGCTCCACCTCTGAGTCCTCAGCCACTGGAATTGCCGCCAAAGACTTTGAAGCTGGTGCTGGCGCCCATGGTAGGGATTGCTCGTCGTCGTCCCCCGTCAAGTCGATGGCCTGTGCCGGGGATAGGCCCGTTTGGGCCATTGCGGTAGAAAAGCGCAGTCCAAATTAGGGTGGTGTGAGGTCGTGATGTGGTGTAGGAGAAGCGGGAGCTCAGTCGAGTGAGACGAAGTGAGATCAGGCCTTGTTTGCGACTCGCAGTGAAGTAGGAAGGAACGACACGCGCTAGCACGTGACATCGATTTCGACATCCACCTGAGCAGGACTGGCTTTGAGAGCTCTGGAGGTCCTGTATTGATTGCTACGTGGTGCGACTCATCTTTCGGCTGCTTTGTGTAGCATAAAATGCCACGATCAAGAGTCTAAGCGTTCCAAGGTTGATACCGCTCACCAAGCCAATGACTTCGGGAGTATATTTATTTGCTCTAGGTCGGTGCTGTGCAGCCATGAAAGAGAATTACCAGAATTGTATTAGAGAACTACGTACGTGCGATTTTGATCATTTTCCCCACAATGGATTCGGTTGATAACTATGCGCGTTCTGGTGTTGCAGCTCCGTATCAAACAACGGCATCTTTTCATCATCATCGACCCTACTCGGCACCACCTTCGTCTCGCCCCTCATAATCTCGATCGTGCTAATCAGCGGCAAGACAAGCAACAGCAGCGGAAGCAGCTGGCCGTAACTCCACTCCTTCTCCCCTGTGCCATCCAGATGCACCGACTCCGGCGGGCTTCCGAAAGCTTGGGATTCAATCACAACACGCACAGTAGCACCGACGCCGAATCCAATCATTAGCAGGAGAAGAACGACTTGTACGCTCTTCAGCCAGCGCGGATTCTGTCGGTAGTGCAGGTACCAAGTCGCGATGCTGAAAGTGAGGACGTTTCCGGCGATAACGGCAACGGTGCCGGCAATGGATAGAGCAGCATTTGACGACGCCCCCTTACTATCCACTTCCCAAACACAAGCAATCGGCAGTCTCGGATTCAGATTCTTCGTCACCGTCTGCAGGATGAAGATGCCAGACAAACAGCCCAGCACCAAGTTCAACAGCATCAGGAATTGGCGGATCCAGCGAAGTACCCAGTCGCGCTTGAAGTCGTTTACAAGGGCGAGTAACGTTCCAAGATTCGTGGCGGTGGAGAGCAGGGAGAGAAGCCAGATGATGAAGAAGTGGTACGGCACCATGGTTTCCATCTTAGCGAGTCCAACGCATTGGATGCCGATGCCGGTGAGGATCTGTTGATCTGAAAACGAGGATAGCAGTTTGCGACATATGGGTGCTGATGTGGATTTGCGGAGGCCGAAAAGGATGATGATAGCTGAGAGGCCAAGGGAGAGAAAATTGGTGACTATGAAAGAGAGGAGGACCTATAGAACATCAGCAACCGCTTCTGCAAATTTCGCAAACATGCTGCGAATATCTCGAAATCGCAAAACTCACCCCAGGCCCAGCAACACCCGCATCAGTCTCGACTTTATCGGGTATCGTCGCGCAGCTCGCAGCATCGAACCCCATATTGAAAACGCGCGCTAAAAGAAAGTGGGTCGCTCGTCTCGTAGATTTCTCAGAACGCGATATTGTGACAGACAAAAAGAACGGAAGCAGTCGTAGAGTCGTGCAAGTGTGAAGTGTGAAATCGTGTCGTGTCGTGAACTTGCAAGGTAGGAAGGAGCAGCACAGCCTCTTATGATGACATACGTACCCGCCCGCGACATGCACAGATCTTAATTTAGGAAAATACCCCGTTGCACCCTGGCGCGGCATGAACAATCGGACAAGGATGGGTCCACCTTTCACCCTATCGCTGAGCTTTGTCGCTTTGTTTCAGCCTGTGCGCCTAAACGTGCGACGCGACGAAACGCGCTGGAAGGATATCGAGGTTTACAAAGGCGCCTTTGTCCTATTGTCAAACCCAGGCGGCATCTATATGCTCTTGAGAATGCGTAGGGCGATTGGAATGTAGAGAAGACAGCTGACACAGCCACAACGCCACATTTGCCATTCTTGACCGCACCAGCACTTCCCCATAGTAATTTTGGATCTATTCGAATTCCAGACATATAGCCATCCTATCAACCACACTGCTATACAGGTTATACAGGCTATGGACTATGTAGAATCTAGTATTACAGAAAGACACTGTGCCTAAGCGTACTGCATACGCCGCTGCATACGCCTATCCCTATCATGCAGACGCTAAGATGCACCGTCCACTCCGCGCTTTTCATGCTCGCACCGGAGTCCTAAACGCCATATACCGTACACAAGATGCCGAACCAAAAGGGGGTATCCTACATGTCTTCGATCATCACCTGATCGTCCTGCTTCTCATTGACTATGCCGAGCAGTCTCGCATAAGGGACCGTTATACGTTGGAGATCACGATGCTTGCCTGCGCGTGTATTAGCCGGTTGTTTCAATATAAAAGGTGAATGGTACGTACCCAGTATCAAGATGACCTCCCTCAATAGATCCTCCTTTTTCCAGCCGCAAATGGAGTCTTCTTTACTCGCATTTGTATCTGCATCTGAGTCCTCGGCGAGTAGATCGCCCATCAGGCTCCGTAGCAGTTCTTCGATTTTGCCTTTCAGTCCCTCGGCGCCGAGTCGCTTGACGTACATGGAGAGGTAGATCTTGAACTCCTCTCGTGCGCCCAATGTTTGAGCGGCAGCGACCCTATTTTCTAGATGGGCCACTGATACAGAGGCTTCAAAAGTCTCATATCCTTCGGCTGATACAAGGGCCTTGATGAGACGTTGCAAGTAGAAAGCGCGGCCTTGGAGCAAGAACTGGTTGGTCGTGTTACGCTCCAACGTGGGGATGATGCCGGCAGAGATGTTCTCGATCGAGACGTGATCGTTGGTCTCTTTGGCAGGCTGTCTGTTGTTTGAAGACTTGATGTTGCCTACAGAGGAGTCGGTGGTGTTCCAGTACTGACTTCCGACAGACCACCACGGTTCAGATATGCGCTGCCAAGCATACATGTTCGGGGAGTATGTATAGCCGTCTCCATTTGACATGGCTACGATGATCCGACCTTCTGAATTCATGCGAGCGAAAATGATGCCTGGCGATCGCGTCAAATAAGGTCCTTGGCTGTGTGCAGCAATGTCAAGAATTGGTGCAAGCGAGATGGGAGGGTGGGGCGCAGACATGGTCTGCAGATTCCAAATGTAGCACATGCCCACCGCGGATATGCACATCAACCACCAGCCTCTGCAGTCCATAATGACAGGTTGAGCTTCCATGACCAGGGCATTGATCAATCTTCGACCAGCTGGTGTCCACGCGTATATCGATCCGTCTTCGCATGCGGCAGCGAAGCAGTTGACGTTCCCGGTTACCAATAGTACAGCCTTTGGTAGGAAGTCTTGCCACAACAATTGTCCTCGCTTTGTGCAATTGATCCGTGCTGGATCGTGGTCTTGCGGACGTCCTGTGCGGGAAGGTCCTGTGGCATTACGGGCCTCTAACAAAACAGCGTCATTCTCTGGCTTTCCGCCTGTGTTAGGGTCTACTGCAGTTGTCGAGGGTGGCTCGCTGCCGTCCATTGTCCGGACGATTACGCTCCTAACTTTAGGTATCGCCAAACGGACTTGACTGACGCTGAGGGAAGGGCTGACGATCGCTGGACGTAAGACCTTGGAGGCTTCTATGTCAGTAGATTTTGCGGCTGCGACTGAAGGTGGGATGAGACCATTCTCTCCGTTAAGTACGATTGCGGCTCCTCCACCTCGAGCGGCGGAGGCGAGCCTTCGCTCGACCTTTCGCTCATCGTCACCTTCAATCTCGGCGTGTTTCCTCTTGTTACCGATCAACATAGACACGAGACCGCCCTTGGGGTAGCCATCGTACGGTTTGGAAAGATCGAGAATGCTATGCGGGTTGTCGCTGCGGCCAGCTGCTGTAGTCGTTGCCGAGACCAGTCGGGTTTGCGGTAGTGACGATTCGCCTACACCAGATGAAGAGGAAACTAGCATGGGTGCTATGCGTTTCTTGCCATCTTTGGTCACCGTAACGCGCTGCTTCAGCTTCTCTACTCTTTGGTCTGGTGGTGGTCCTGCTTGTGGTGTGGGTGCTTGCGACGTGCCGTTCGTGGAGCCATTGGTTAATGCTGGCAGTGTGCCGTTCGTGCCATTAGTGATTGTTGGGGGCTGGACAGCACCACCATCCCCCATGAGGGCGCCCATTCTGCCCTGCACGCCTTTCAGCTCTCCAGCTTTACTGCTCTCTTCTAGCAGCAAAGCATCCGTCCCTTCCACAAGCCCAACTCTTCGGCCTGCACCGAACTTTGACAATGACTTCTCATTCTCCACAAGCGAAGCAGGATAGCCGAGCTCGCCTGGCTCGAAAATCATAGCCATAATGCTCCCGTCTAGACTGGTCACAAACAATGTCTCCCCATTAGGTGC
Source organism: Lophiostoma macrostomum CBS 122681 (assembly GCA_010405375.1). NCBI lineage: Eukaryota > Fungi > Ascomycota > Dothideomycetes > Pleosporales > Lophiostomataceae > Lophiostoma > Lophiostoma macrostomum. The sequence goes on along the minus strand of MU004335.1, from coordinate 59,847 downwards.
CCAAGCAAGATCCGAAATAGACTTCATGGCCAGCTCCTGCGTTATGGCGAAAGGTCGAGCATAGCTCGTGTTCCAGATGCTGAGCGTCTTATCCTGACCAGCACAAGCCACCACCGTCACTGAGTGCTGCAGTGATTGTCCGTTCGCATCCGTATTCTCTGGCCGCGGTGGATCCCTATGGAACATCCTCGGAGAAAAGGCACACACTTCAACCGGTCCTTCGTGACCAATTAAATTAATGTCTCCGTCCCAGGTACCGCGAGATATGATGGCCACGGAACTAACGGGGCCATTCACAGCATTCGCGGCAGCTATATGTGCGCCATCAGGCGACCAAGAACATCTTCGAAAATATGTAGTAAGCGGTGAAGTAAGGAACGGACTTGAGATGGTGGTCTCCAGCATGAAGTTGTTAACTTGATCCTGAGGAGTGGCGTTTGGCGGCGGTGAGGTGAACCTGTAGATCTTGACAGTTCGGTCGTCGCTAGAGGTCGCAAAATACTTGTTGGCCGGATCGAACGTGATGCCTTTGACGTGGCTTTGGTGGTTCGATAGTGTCTTCAGCTTTTCGAAGGTGTGCCCAGACCACACCACGACTTTTGAGTCCAAACCCACTGAGACTAAGATCGAAGAGTCATAAGACCATCCAATATCCTGCACGTCGTTCTCATGGCCAATAAGGCGTCGCACGACTCTCCAGTTCTCAACCGGCGGCGGCTCGTTCGATCCTACAACCAGTTAGTCTCGACCCGTCGCAAACCCAACCTTCGGCATACCGAACGTAGAAGCATGCGCAGGCGCATTCGGGTCCAGCGCGTATACACACACGACCTTGTCGTCGGCACCGGATGCCAAGTATTTCCCATGCGACGAGAATCGAACCGTGTGGATGGTGCCGGTGTGATGGCTGATGGCCGCCAGCTGCTTAGGTTTCGGAAATTCGGGGTCTCGTGAGTTGAGAATAGCTTCGGTCGACCATATTCGGACGTGTCCATCTGTCGCGGGTCAATCTCTGAGGTTACTGGGCGCGGCGCATTGCGAGGGAGCTCCGCCGCAAGCAGGTCAACGAACCTCCAGCCGCAGTCGCTAATCGCGATCCATCAGGTGAAACGTGGCAGCTGTATACTTCAAAGTCTTTGAGTTCGCCTAGATAAGTAATTAGTAGGCTTGTTGCGCGATCTAGCAGACACTGCGTCTGTGGAGCTCTGGGGTGGACCTGCGGAAGTCGACTTACCCGGGTGCGTCAACCACAGCGGCTTGACGAGATGCATGGTCGCAAAGGTGGTCTGGCAGGGCGCAGGTCGCTACGGCGCGACCATGAGGAGAGGGAAAACACAAGGAAAGCTAAGTTGAGAGCGGTGAATGGCGGATGTTCACGTCTCCAGATGGTCGCGACAGTTGGTCTGGCGCAGACGCGAGTCTGGAGTTGTCGGCGCTTGGCAGGAAACTCCGCCGGGGGTCTGATTAAGGTTTAGTGGCGTCGATCTTACGGTGCGTCACATGGAAGGAATAGTGGATGATTGTAGGCACGAAGTGTGCTTTGTTTTGCTCTATGTATGGGCCTCTCCGCCTCCTCTCTGCTCAATGTTTCACTGGCTTTGTTTTCCGCGCGTGCCTGCGAGGGAGACCCGAAGCGAATAGCTTAGGACCACTTGGGCATCAACCTGGACAGTGATATCGAAAAGGCCTGAAATATGGCCGATTGGACGGAGGATGGGGCTCGTCTGCATCTTAGGTCTAGTCTGCATATGTGGTGGATTCGAAATTCGTTGCGGCTGCAAGCCTCAACGAGCGATCTTCTTCCTCTTCTTGAACACCACCGTCGGTGCTGGTGAGACCTCCTCCTCTACGCCTATAGATTTTGAATCTGGCTTTGCGGCGGCTGCCTCTTCCTCCGTCGGCACATCGTGCACAGTGTTCTCATCTCCCTCTTCCTTCACCCCATCCTTGTCGTCCTCTTTCAACGCATCTTCCTCCTTGAGAGCTAGGTCCATGTTCCTAGCTGATTTCTTAGCCTTCTTGAAAAGCACCTCAACATCATCATCACCCCCACTCATCTTCCCTGGGAAACTCTTGAACGTGTTACCCCAGCCCTTCTTCTTGGTAATGACCACGCCCGCCGCAAGCTGTTCCTCCTCATCCTCATCCAGCTTCCTCTTATGTACGCCTGTGTTCAGCGGCTTCTGCTCTTCCTCCCCAACGACTCTCTCACTGACAACCTGCCAATCCCCCGCCATCGCCATCTCGCCCCGAAACTCCTGCGGCATCGCCACACCCATATCTGCCAATTGTCTCAGCTGCCTCTTACGCTCCTCTAGAGTTATTGGCTTCTCTGGCACTTTCGAGAAGGTAGGTTTCGCGCCAGCACGCGCACCGGTTGATGCCGCGGCACTCGAAGACGCGGAGCCAGGTACCAGGCCATTCAGTCTAGCGATCTCATCTTTCGCACGCTGTTTTTCTCGCTGCTCGGCTTCTTGTTTGCGATGTAAACCTCGTAGGGACCGCTGAATGTTGCCCTGATGCCGACCGGTGGCTTCGTGTTGCGCGCGCTCGAATTTGGTGTCTTTGACAAAGACTTCGCAAAACTTGCACCAATATTTTGGCTATTAAAAATGTTAGTAACTTAGAATATTCGAATAAGAGACTGTTGCCAACCGTTGATTTCCAATATTCTGCCATGGCGCGATGGTGAATGGGTGAAGTGCATGCGGAAGGTATGTGGAAGGCTTAGTAATGCGGCAGAATCTATAGGGCTGGAGGCGGTGACTCGACCAAAGTCATGACCACTCTTATCATCAGGTTCTACACCTAATAGCTACTTCGTGGGACTGAAAGCGCCAGTCTGATACTTTGCTTGAACGCTCTGCAGAGTATGGCAAAATCTTCATCGAATCACATCGATTGATACTATATTTCATGCCTAAACAAGTCCCTTTCAAGGCTCCCCTGGGATTACGACGCCCGTTGTGACACTCATGACGGAGGCACTACTCCATGTTACCACGTCCGGTGAGAATCCGAGCTGCCCCCGAATCTACTGTGTAACAGCTATTCAGCAAGTCATAATGTTGTTATGATAAAGTTGTACTTACTAATGGCTAGCTCACCCATAAAAGGCAGTACACTTTATAAAACTAGAGATAACTGTCACACAGCAGATTCGGGGGTAACTCGGATTCTCACCGGACGTGGTAACTTGGAGTAGGACAGGGCTTGCAACCACCAGATAGTGCACGCTCTAATTTTGCACTCTTCGTTCCGAAGTTTACTGAATATATCGAAACCAAGAAAATGCCGTAACCACGGCGGAGACTCCAGAAGTACCTAGGTACTTTACAGCCATCAGGTGACGAATCTTGTAACATGGACTATTAATACCATTTCTTGATGAACCAGTAAAGTTCCTTCGATGCTAGATAAAGTCTGTCTCGACTGATGAGCTCTGCGAGCTGAAAAGATTGAAAAAGGTACGAGGAGCGCGTATTAATTAAGTCATATCAGCAGACTTGAACGAACATCGTAATGCTACCTCCAAGGAGTACTATAGAGCATAACGAAGACCAATAAAGCCGTTTGGCTTCTGGCTGATTTTGGTGCGTGTGCCTAGGTAGGTATGCCTCAATCGATACGCGCTCCTCATGCATTATCAGAGCTAGCTGTCTCCGGCTTTACCCTTGGCCAATACGGTCATATGTCTGTCTCCGCGACCCGCAGTTCGCACGAGCAGTTCGCAGTTCGCACCACCATCCACATTCGACTGCCGACAGCTATGCCTGACTTAATTAGAACAAGGCCCCAAACACGACAGCTTACAGCGTCCTTTGCGGAACCTGCGGATCCGGTGAGGGGTTGCTTGAACGCTTCTCAGTTTTCATTCATATGATCATCAGAACCCAAAGCTTCGTTCTCATGTCTATTACTGAGATCTCGCCGTTCCATAGCTTCATAGCTTCGCAGATATGCTAGCCTACATACACACTCTGCAGTCCGAATATTTCTACATTCTCCCTACCATCGCAACTCTCACATACGTCCTCTACCAACGCTTCTTCTCCCCACTATCGAAGATCCCTGGTCCCTTCCTCGCCAGCCTCACTTCCTGGTGGCTCGTCTTCGCGATCCGCCGTCATGACATCAACCGAAGGATGCAGAGACTGCACCAGAAATACGGACCCATCGTCCGCATAACGCCTGACGAGATCAGCGTAGCCGATCTATCCGCAATCCGTAAAATCTATAGCAGCCATGGTAGTTGGGCGAAGAGCAATTACTACAGTGTTTTTCAGGGAACTCGAAAGCACGACATATTTGCGGGAAGAGATGTGAAGGTCCATGCGCAGCAACGGAAGATGGTGGCAAGGGCGTATGCGATGGAGACGCTCAAGGAGTTGGAAGTATACGTGGACAAGATGTTGAACGTCTTCAAGCGGAAGATGGATGAGAATGCTGGGCAGAGTGTTGATATGGCGAGGTGGATGCAATTGTTCGCTTTTGGTATGACTCCTTCTGAACGCCTGCGTCGATTTGTGATTATCGGCGTGTAATCGATGCTGATGCATTCGCGCAGACACCATAGGCGAGATTACCTGGTCGACCAACTTTGGCTTCATGGAAGCTAGCAAGGACGACGGCACTTTTAGCACGATCCGCGCTGTGGGCTCCAGTGGCTCATGGCTGGGTGTTGTACCCTGGCTGTACAAGACTCACCAATTCTTGCAGCCCGTCATTGGTAACTGGCTGGGAATTAACGGACGTCACGGCGGTCTAAGGGATTTTGCTATACGGGAAACCGCAGCACGCAAGAATCGACCCGTTGAGAAACCAGACATTGTAGGCCGCATGCTTGACACGAGCAAGAAGAATCCAGAGGAGTTTACCTACACGGATGTCATTAGTATGGCGACAAGCAACGTTGCCGCTGGGAGCGACACGACTGCTATTTCTCTGCGCTCCATCATTTACCATCTCCTTCAAAACCCAGAGACTAAGAGAAAGCTAATAGAGGAGATTGCAGAATTCCGACGCAAAGGCCAGCTCAGCAATTCCCCACGTTATACCGAAGCGCAGAAGATGCCGTATCTGCAAGCAGCTATCTACGAAGGCATGCGTGTCCACCCAGCTGTTGGAGTCAATCTACCTCGTGTAGTACCTCCAGGTGGCGCACATTTAGCTGGTCACTACATTCCTAGCGGTACCGTTGCGGGTGTCAATGCTTGGGTGGTGCATCAGAATGAAGAAGTGTATGGAGCGGATGCAAAAGAATTTCGCCCGGACCGGTGGCTGGAGGAGGGCAGCGGTGATATGCGTTAGTTGATGACTTCATACCATTCCTGGATCTTTGTGGGCTGTTCAAGATGAAATGGCTAACACGTCAGGATAACAGACAGATTCTTCTTCTCGTTCGGCGCCGGATCAAGAGCGTGTATTGGACGCAACATCAGTTTGCTCGAAATGTCAAAGGTACGCGTTGCCCTTTCCCTTCACATACCTAAACATCGTCTTGCTTACTCTTCATCAGCTCATCCCGACGATCTTCCTCAATTACGAAGTGGAACTAGCCAATCCGACAGAGGAGTGGAAGGAGGATTGCTCGTATGTTATTTTCTCAACATTCCGCAATTATGCAATTGACCTTAATTGTACAAACAGGTTCTTTGTGCAACAAAGCAACTTCTACGTGAGGATGACACCGAGATCAGATACGGCGGTAGACTCTTGAGCCCGGATGAAGTTTGTTGCTCACTATTGTTCGCCTTGACACAAATTCTGCGTATTCATTCTGGAAGGGCTAGTATGTATTGGCAAAGAGAAATGATTAGTAGACATGATCTTCAAAGAAGTTCCAGCTTAGCATCGCCAGGTCCTCAGTCCGCTCGTTGCTATCAAGTTTTAACACCAACTGCGCTCAAGCCCATGGTCGGAGCACCTTTCACCCATATAAGTGAACCATGACGATGATGGCCTTCATCAAGTGACATATCATCACTCGGCGATATGCCTACATTCTTTGCCCTTGGACCTTGTTGCGTCGAGCATAACGCATTTTATTCTCACATATTCGGGTTATCGGTTCTGTATATTGGGTTTACCTTGCGCTATGTACCTCGTCACACAGGCTTGGTGAAAGTCCATTGCATGAGCATTCTGGCCTCACTCAGGGGTAGACAAGCGTATGCTGATTTGCAAATGTCGGAATCAGGACTCTATTCAGATGCCATGACTACGAAATGATTCATGTGCTCAGACTCACACAGCCGACTCTTTTGCCACCACCTGCGTACCACAGCTCACCTCCTGCGCTTCCGAAGTTTGATCTTCTCCGCAACTCCTGTAGTCAAATGCTACCATAGGTACCATAGCTCCGTGAACATGCAACGCGGACTTTCTCATAACCAGATTTCTCCTTGCGTATCAGTAACCCTAAAGCGGGAAATAACATCCGACGTTAGCATACCAGGCTTCGGCAGAGCCTCAACACGCGCCAGCTGCTAGCGTACCATGGAAACTCAACCTTGGAAGTCTCTCGGATTCTGCACATGCTCCGGCCACGCATCTTGCCTTTCGCAACCACTCTTCGCCTGACATGCAGTAACGCAACACACTCTAAGCAACAGACTGTTTCGACCCCAGGTAGAAAGAGCCCATTCTCCCGCCAACGACTTATATTCCCAAATTAGGAAAAGTCATGACTTGCACTGTGGCTTTCCCAGCCAGCCCTGGCCCACGCGCACCAAACAGCCTAGTCCAGCCTCTAAACGCAGCACCAAAAAGCAATCTCCCTCACGCCCCGTGGCTGTGCAGCACGTCCAACCAGAACCTACCATCGCCAACCTTGGAATTCTCCATCGGCGCTACCTATGGCTCCCCCCGTCGGACCGTCCCCCGCCCCCAGTCCCACTGTCTCCCACACGTGCGCCAGCCAGCCATCATAAACCGTGCCTGCCAAGACTTCAGCCAACCATGAATGCCAAAGTAGACTACGCATCACCATCCGGGCTAGGCTAGGGGCAAGAACAGAGCACCGGTGTCCATGCCGACATCCCCATCTCCACTCGATGGAACTGTGGGCCCGATTTCGGAAGCTTGGGCTTGTGCGTCTTGCTCACCTGAATGCAGCTGGAGGCTAGGCCATGTGCCGGAGTGGAGGCTACCTGCATCGGAGAGAAATTTAAAAAAAAGCAACATGCATGTGCCCCTGACTATGCTAATCGTGCAGATCTAGCATGCCGCGAGCACGCGACACCAGATGCCCATCCAGATTTCATTTTCCATGTTTGTTCGTTTGTGGCTCTGCACGTTCGCCTATTCCGTATGCGTCTTGCCTTCTTAGTGAACCACGGCTGCGGGACATGGAGAGGAGAGGGATGAGATACGGTACGCAGGGTCGAGATCAGATCGAAACTACACTAGCTGCCAATCATCGAGTGATCTCTCTAGTGCTTTTAGGTCTCCGCTGCAGTAGTGTGCATCTGAAAAAGGTGACAAGAGATGGATGCGAGTGAAGAGCACATGCAACTGCCGTCAGTCGAAGACAAAACACTCAGCGGCTGCCTGTACACAAAATCTCCAATCCACCAAGACTCAAAAACCGCACCTACCACCCACGACAAACAAACCTACAGTCTCCAATGCAGGGCCCAGGGGAAACGTTTCAACGGCGCCGTTTTGTTGCCTCACTATCTCACCATCTATCTCGTCTCATCTCACCGTAGGACCCAAAAAGCATGTGCTATAAAACGCTCAAGGCTCAAATTCAGATACACGGAACTTGTTAGTCGAGTCCTACCGTATGTGCTAGTGTTAGCAACGGATTGCTGCAAATGGAAGGGCCCAACGGCAAAAGCAAACAAGTCAGCTTCTCCGTGATACCGGCCGGCCGTCGTTATCTGTCTGCAACGGGTACGTTACAAGGGGGCTGGCGAATTCCGTGCCATGGCGTGGATATGGATGTGGATGTGGAGGAGCAAAAGCAAAAGCGAGAAAGTGTCGCGCAGATGATCGTGACATTTGCTGTTGGATAATCTGGGCACTGGCCCACTCGTTGAGCTCAGGGCAGACGGGGAGGCAGGTGGTAGAGACGGACATGTGAAGTCTTGACAGCAAGGGTGAGCCAGAACTGCGAAGAGCACACTCTGCAGGGAGCGCAAAGAGGAGCAAATCATTGAACATGTGGAGAAATCTTCCCGCAAGTACCAGGACCAGGACGACCCCGGCTCGCTGTTCTGCGTCTTTGTATTCATTTCGTCTGCGTAACGTCCTTGCAAAGCATGACCAATTCCGTTTTGATATCGCTCAACACTCGTGTACAACCGCTCTGCTACTCCTACAACCTCCTTCATGTGCGTACGTCGCAATGGCCGCGCATGCCGTGCAGACGACTGCTCGCTTCCCGCTTTCCGCTCTCCCATCCTCAGACCGTACCGTGCCCCGCAGCCCGACAATAGAGAGACATTAACCGGAGACTCGTAATAGCTCCAGAAACATTACATAGTAGGAAAGCCCATATCTAACAAAGGAGCGTGAGAGTCAGATGCGCCAGTGAATTGTCAAATCCCGGAGCCCAAAAGATAGAGAAAAGGAGATCGGCCCATATATCCAGGTCCGCCTGATGCGCTGCACTCCGTATTTTCCAAGTCTGCGCTGGGAAGCAAGACAGTAAAGAAAAGCAACGCGAAATTATAATTAGTGCGCTTCGGGCGCGTATCGCTCGAGTTTGGTGCGGCCGTACGTAATAACAAGGGGAAACGCCGGGCTGTCCAGAATGCCACTCCAAGATTATGAGATGAGCGCTGATGAAAATATATCCAGTCTTTGTCCCTCAGAAGAAGCCGGGAATTCGAACAAGAGTAGGTCCTCGCGCTGCCGAGACCGGGGGTATACCCAAAACCAAGAATGTCCAGTTGGAGAAGCACCAAACATCTTAACGCCACAACTTCGTATAGCTCCAAAATCAATTCGATCTGAAATCGCCAGGCCCTTGGTTGGCGAAGATATAACTCTTCTGTTGTGGCTCGGTACTGCGTCGATGAAAGGGCGGCGCATCAGCACCCTGCGGCGGTGCGTATTGTTGGAACATGAGCTCAGGCATGTAGCTGACAGGCGGCGCAAATGGAACATTATGTGTGATGCCCTGTAGAGACAGGTCGCCATATCTCTCGTCAAAGGGCGTGCCCGAAAGATTGCCCGGAAACCGAACAAATTCACCCTGTGAACCGTGGCCAGCATCAGGTAGCGAAGGCCTTCGGTAATGTGAGGGTTTTGGTTCGGAGATGGTCAAATCGGTCGTGGAATGAAATCCAGCTCTCATCTGGGGCGGCTGCATAAACGTAGTGTTCGGAAAGCCCTGTTGTGTAGCAGGCGCAGATTGTGGTGGGGTGTCACGATAGATGTTCTCATTAGCTAACCGCGCCTGGTTCAACTGGCTAAGATCCAATGGTGTTGAGGGTGGCGAATTCCCACTCGAATAGAGACCTGCCGATTGGGGTTCCACCGACCAGTTGACGTTGAGGCTTTCCGGACTGCTATGCTCATTCTTGATGACAGTGTTGCCCTGCCAATAGGGGAAGCGCCCCATCTCGTTGGGTGTCAACGGTGTAGGTGGAGCAAGACTTCCACCTTGCCCAGCCGTGGCTGTGCTCGACTCGGAGAACGTCCTCGCAAACTTGGGTGAAGATGCAGCCTCTGTGAATGTCACACACATGGGAGAGCGTTGCGCAGAGCCTGATGAGGGTTTTTGAACGCGACCGGCGGCGTTGGGTATCCCAGAGGATCTTATCCTTCGAAGGGTATGATCATTGTTCCCACTGGGAGAAGGTATGCTGCTGGAGTAGGATGCGCTTCTCAACGTGCTCGGATTTAGAGCAGTAGGCCGCTTTTGTCTCCGAGCGGCGATGCTGGACGGTTGATCAGGCTGTTTGAAGCCGTCTGGCGTGTGGCCCCCTTGTATATGAATTGCCTCTATATTGGAAGCCAAGTTCGTCGTTGACGAGTTCCTGCGCGAATAGATGTCATCAGTGAAGGCTGGCGGCGGCTCTAGCTTTTGATCTTCACTTTGCGCTGGAGAGGAAAGAATGGCATGAGCAGACGCATTGGAATGTTGATACAGGCTGTTGGTAGGCCAGGGCATGAACGCTTGGTCTGATGCGGCCGCTTGAGGCATGTTATAAGGGAACTGATCCTCGGTCTCGTGCGGTGCGTGCATATCGGGGATCGGTTTCTGCTCCTCCGTCCATCCTGAGTACATAGAGGCGATCGACGTCACCGAAGAGGTGTTTACACCGGCTGAAGACTGGGTAGTTGCGGTCGATTGCGTTCCGGAGAACGGTGACGGCTCCGATGAAAGAGACCCCAGGCTATTCTGACCTTCAGCAGAGCTTGAAGTATTCGCAGAGGCAAGGCTCGGAAAGTCAATAGTCGCAAAGTCCGGAAATCCAGTGAAGGGCTCATTGGACGGCGCGGACTCGTTGGGCAGCCCATTGGAAACGGAGAACGCAAGTTCACCTGGGTAGTTATTAGACAGACTGGACACATCGTACGTGAAGTTGGGGATCTGTGGAGGGAGCGAGGCCGCATGACCCTGCATGTAGGAGGACGCGCCCTCGGTAGCAGCCATGAACGAGTGGTAGACTGCATTTGGGTTATAAGGGGTCGCACGGTCCGCTTCTGGAATGGAGCGCAGCGAGTGAATGTCGTAAGGCTGGAGGGGCATCTGCGACCCCAGGTCTAGGACTGACGGACCCTCGATGCTCTGGACGGGGAGGGCTGTCGGGCTGATGTCAGCACTGGGTGTGTAGAAATCCGAGTGCATCGATGGCTGAGGAGCGGACCCGTGTGGTGCGAACTGGGAAGTCACAGAGGGCATCTGCGGAGGGCCATACAAGCCCACACCCATCCCCATCCCCATATGTAGCTGGTTCAACTGCTTCTTCATGTCCTGCTTGACCTTGGCTCGACGGTTCTGGAACCAGTTCTACACTTCACATTAGCGACCGCGCTCCCCTGTTACGCCAAAGGCACTGACATTAATCTTGTCAACAGGGACACCCAGCGTCTCGGCGAATCCCTTCTTCGTCGATGTGCTAGGCTTGTGCTGAGCAATGAAATGCGCCTCCAGTATGTCGTGCTGCTCCTTTGTAAGGCGGGGCTTCACGTCAGCGACGCCATTGTGCGGCACTTTGGGGGGCGGCAGCGCAGTCACAGATTTGGATGCCCCATGGCCCTGCTGCGGTTGCGATTGAGACCGCTGCGGCGTCCCGTCGCTGCTGCCCGCGAATGACCGCATTTGGGTGCCAAACTGGGCCATGTTCCGTGATGGTGCACAAAGCTCCGCAGGCGCTGGCGGCGCGGTGTCGGCAGGTCGGCCTCGACACGCTCGCGCGGACTGCCTGGGATGGATCTCAATCGCTCAATCGTGGAGATATTCGTGCGCGGTGACGATTGTCGATATATGTACAGATAGTAGTCGCTGACTGGGGCTATCGAGCGCGAGCACGGGACACGGGCGGAAATGAGGATGCAGGCAGTGGGCGGTTCTGCGGCGGCCAGCAGGGCAATAGCGAACGACAGTGTCTTCTGCAAAAGAAGGGTCGCTGGAAACGAGAGGACGGTAGCACTAACGACAGCAACGACGACGACGAGCCGAGTATATCCAGAAAGCGAATGTGAGGACGGGCGAGGCGACAGAAATCAGGAGAAGCAGGTGAACGGCTCACCCGGGCTTCTTGACCCAAAGCCCCCGGCCCCGACCACTGCGGGAGTGGATGGGCGTGCAGCGGTGCCAGCCCTCGGCCACCTGCTGCGATTGGGTCCGCGCCACCTCAACTGGGCCCAAGACAGCCCCAGCGCGCAAAGCTCCGTTGGCATCCCAAAATAACCCCACGCGCATGATCGCCTTCTTGCTCGTCGGCCTGGTGTGCTTCGCCCAGCAGCGCGACCGCCCTCACGCCCGTCATGGGCCTGCGGCCGCTGATTCGAGGCCGGCCCCGGACGCTGCACACCTCTGCTCACCGCGGCGCCTGACACAGTGCAGGTGTGCCATCGCCAGCGAGCGCTCTCGCGACCCCTCAGACGGCCGCGGCAGCGCGAGGCTGGCTGTTGGCGGCGCTGGCGTCGACTCCCGGCAGCGAAAGGCGTCGGGGACAGGGGCAAGTGGAGCGCCATTGGAGCAGAGGCAGAGGCAGCGGCTGATCTACTCCGCTACGGCAGAGCTTGGCCTCACAAAAGGACTCCACTGCTGTTGCTTTTGTTACGCGAGCCTCTCCAGTCGCAAAACGCAGCATGTCGGCGAGCATCATAATTCCGGGAGATGGACACATGGAGCGCGATGGCACGGCGGGGGCCAGCCTGTGATCGGAGAATATTTCATCACCAGAAGGCGTCCGTGACGGTGCGCCCCTCTCTCTACCACTCTTGCGTCGAAGCGTCGACGAACCTTGGAAGCATGTGCCTGGCGCGACAGTAACGTCGTGTGGGATGCGACCAACGAACAAGGAGGCTGCGGGCGCTACTCCCGCGGTCCGAGTCCTGGCCTGCACCGCACCTCAAGCGCCGTTCCTGACTTTCTGTCGATGCGCCGCGCCCATTGCCTGGCCATGCTGTCCGCTGTGTCTCTCGCTGCTTGTCTCCCAGCACTTCACTGGCCGAACAAGCCCAGCTTAGCACCCTGCTGCCGTTCTGAGCACCTGTGTCACCGTCTGTCCTCCACAGCGCCCACGAATCTGCACAATCAAGGGGCAAAAGGCGCCTTTAGTCTGGCTCTCGGAAGCCGCGCGCGCTCCTGGAAACAGTTCGACATTGTACCTTGCAGAAGGGCTATCCCCTTTGACCCTGGTGTGACGTGACTTCTCAAAAGAGCCTTGGGCTGCTCCAGAGTTGGCCGTATTGGGCGTAACGTCGACCCAAAAGTGAACTCTCCAGACGTGCGAGCCATGCTAGCCGTGATAACAGCATTTGAGATGGCCAAGACCGGCACAGCTAGTCGGAGGGGTCAGGGCCCAGGGAACTGGTCGCACATGCAAGGGAACACAGCCTCCCCATCAGGCACCGTTCGAAGAGTGAGACCGCGGTGCTGCAGTCAGTCGTGCCCACCAGATCCACCCTCGATTCTCCGGACGCTGGCAACGCTGATCCTATAACACGTCGACGGGCTTACGGTCTTACTGCGACGAGGCATGCCTGCCCGGAGAGCACCTACTGTAATAATCCCTCAGCTTGGTATCGTAGACTATCTGCGCTAAAAGGTGAGACTTTGAAGCGCGAGAAACCATCGCTCGACGCTATCTGGAGCGCCCGAGCGAATGTCAAGTTGCCTCATGTCGCACCATGGTGATGGTACGCGCCAAAGTAAGGAAGGGGTCGATGCTAGCACTGTGCTATGAATGACGTTCGGCCATGCACTGTAACCTGTAACCATTCTAGAAAATGGAATATTGTTTGGAGTGGCTCAGACTTCTCGAAAGAAAAGAAATCCATGCGATGCAACACACCGTACGGGTAATCGTTGTGCTAAACATCCCGGAAGAGCTGTCCAATGCTTGTCTGGATTTCGCGCGACATGGTAGGATGACATCGAATGAGAAATCAGCATGCATGAGTTCTTGTAGCCCAAGGTGGCTGATTCGACGATGCTTAGACAGCGCACGTCGGTTGACCGCGCAGCTGCGAGAACAAGCATGATTTGCCGAGAACTCGCGGCACCGAGTTCAACTGTCCGCTCAGGCGTATCGATTAAGGATTTTGACTGGCGCAGCAGTACATGAAGAAATCCTCTCGTTGACCGCCTTACCCCAGGTGTTCGAGAATGGCAGGCTAAAAAAAGCAACCTTAGCTCGAAGGCACCGTCACTTCGGTGAATTTGGTGAGACTCGATTTCGACTCCGTGTTGTTCGATTACTGAGAGCCGCTACTTGGAAGCGCTAGACTAGAGCATCAACTATGTCGATCTGTGCTTCTCCTGTGGTTTTGTTCCATCCTTTGAGTGTGCAACTTCGCATATCTCGGACAATCCAATCTGCGCCAGCCTCGATGAGTTGATCTAGCGAATGAGTCGTGGCGAGTGCGACGACTTTGAACCCAGCGGCTTTTCCCGATCGTACACCAGCTGGGGCATCTTCGAAGACAATTATAGAAGGGTCTTCGTGCTGAAGATGCAGCTTGGTCTGGCCTAACTTGTAGCATTGTGGATCCGGCTTGCCGATCTTTACATCTTCTGCGACGACAATGTTTTTCGGATGGGCAAGTTTCAAGACATCTAGCCATCCATTAAGTAACGCTGCAGTGCCGGACGTTACGATAGACCAGGGTATTGAGTTCTCCTCAAGCTTTTCAAGGAATACACGAGAGCCCGGGATTTCGACAGCGTCGGCTCCAAACTCTCGAGGAATGGCACCTTCAATCTGGCTGACATATTCCCAATTCGCAAGCTTAGGTTCGTAAATTGCGAGGACGTCAATTGAACGACGGCCGTGGCTTGTAGCAAGAATCAAATCTGGGTCCACGCCAATTTCAGTGCCTATGCTGAGCAGTTCTTAGTACCTGCTTGTTCTCTTTTGGATAATGGTCTTACCGTTGCCAATTCTTGATGATGGCTTCTGTGGAGTCTATAATGGTTCCATCGAAATCCAGTAACTTATTTCTCGTTAGTTATCTCATATGAGTACAGATCAATAGGGTAACGCACCAAACCGTGACAATTTACCGTCTGTGCAGGGGCCGAAAATGTAGACTGTGGCACGGTCATCTTGATTGAGTCCAAGCTGTGTTCAGTAATTCCTACAGTCTGGAAGCGAGAGAATCGTTTAGATTGGATTTTATATGAGCAAGGCGGTGGCGGAGTCGAGCAGGAAAAGTGCAGTGAGAGCTCGATAGTCTGCACTGCACTTGCCTTTTCGAGTAGTCGTTCCGCATAATTCTGCCGCCTGTCACCGCCTCGAAATCTTGGCTGGACCAGGGTCTTCCCTTGAATTTTGAACTTCATGAGCACAACTTTACACCAGTTCGATACTCCACCATCGCAACCATGAAAGTCGGGAGTAAGTCACAACTGACTTGTTGCGCCAGGACCTGTACTAATCTCCCGTACCAGAGCCTACATCAAAGCGAGTCCCCGTTCGGTTGCGACACAAGATCGAGAAAGCATCGGCGGCGAAACAACGGAAGGCCAAAAAGCAGGCGAAGAAGGTGCGATGTGCTGATAGACAATTTCTGATAGTGCTTTCGAATTGCTGACGCCGATATAGAACCCGGAATGGCGCTCAAAGATAAAAAAAGACCCGGGCATTCCCAACCTCTTCCCGTACAAAGATAAGATCCTGCAGGAGATCGAGGAGAAGCGCAGGCTGAAAGAGGAAGAGAATCTGCGACGTCGAGAACTAGCAAAAGCGCAGAAGCTTGGCGGACAAGCGGTGGCTGACGCAATGGAGGACAGTGAGCCTGAAGACGAGCCTCTACTGGACCTGGATTCTGAGGGAGATGAGTCGATGCATGTGGTGGGTATCACTTTCGGATACATGGATGTGTGATACTAATTCAAGCGCAGAATGATTCAAACCCAATGGCCGCCCTTCTTGCGTCCGCCAAAGCTCGCGCGGCTCAATACGAACAGAGAAAAGGTCCAGACGAGGATGCTATGGAAGAAGATGAGGATGAATTCACGGGCTTCGATGATGAAGACGAGGAAGAGTCATCAGCCTCGAACGTTCGTAGGGATACTTCAAGACGGGCGTTCGACAAAGTGTACAAACAGGTCGTGGACTCCGCAGATGTGGTCCTGTATGTTCTGGATGCAAGAGATCCTGAAGGCACGAGATCCAAGGAGGTGGAACACATGGTCATGGCTGCAGATGGAGGCAGCAAACGGATGATCTTCATTCTCAACAAGATAGACCTTGTGTCTCCTCCAGTGCTCAAGTCCTGGCTCGTACATCTGCGGCGGTCCTTCCCCACCTTGCCTCTGCGGGCCTCGAAACCAGCGCCCAACGCGAGGACCTTCGACCACAAGGATCTTACCATCAAAGGCACCTCGGAGACTCTTTTCAAGGCTCTCAAGACCTTCGCCGAGTCGAGGCAACTCAAACGTTCTATCAAAGTTGGTATAATCGGCTACCCCAACGTTGGAAAATCTTCTGTCATCAATGCTCTCACATCAAGACTCGGTGGTAGGACAGGAACCTGTCCAGTAGGCGCTGAAGCTGGCGTCACAACAAGCCTACGGGAGGTCAAGCTCGACAACAAGCTCAAGCTTCTCGACTCTCCCGGAATCGTGTTTCCAAACACTGAGGGGTCCAAGACAAGCAAAATCGAGGAGCAGGCTAGGCTCATTCTACTAAACGCTATACCGCCAAGAGACATCGATGACCCCGTTCCAGCCGTCACACTTCTGTTGAAAAGACTGTCATCGTCACCAGAACTCTTCGCGAAACTCATCGACATGTATGGTTTGCCTCCATTACATGCCGTGGACGGAGACACTACAACCGACTTCTTGGTTCAAGTAGCACGAAAGCGAGGTCGTCTTGGGAAGGGTGGCGTACCGAATCTGCATAGTGCGGCCCAAACTGTTGTTACGGATTGGCGAGACGGCCGAATCCAAGGCTGGACGGACCCTCCGAAGACTATAGCACCTGCATCCTCTGGAACAGCGCCCACTTCCACGACCAACGGGCTTATCGGCGATCAGAAGGAGATTGTCAAGGAATGGGCGACGGAGTTCAAGCTCGAAGGTCTTTGGGGCGATGATGCGATTGACCCTGCTGATGCCATGGAGACATGAGGTATGATATACGGCGTTCGGCGTTTGCTACGCGACAATGAGGAACGGTCTCGACATTGTATGCCGTGCTGATAGTGGCCTAAGTAAAAGCCGACACCTCGGCAGGACTGTTTGTTAGCCTTAGATAGGTATGACGAAAACGTGTAACATGCGTATACACAGTATGCATTTCCAAGCACCCTGGTAGACACATCGACTCGGAGATTCAGGTTTTGGTAACCGCGTCGAGTAGTCTGGTCCGATAAAGAATCAATAAACGCCTACGTGGCCACGTTGCTACGCTGAAACGTTCTTCCAGTGCAGGTCTGTGTCATGGTTAGCCATAACTGTATAGCTGCGCAAAGCCAATTTGGGGACCTACAAGAGCAGAAAAATTGTCTATAGAACCCGCTCAGCCCAGATGGTTGTGATGCTATTCATGTGGTGGTACCGCACAGTCGGGATATGCGTTAATTCGGTCTGCTAAGGTTTGATAGCCCACTCTCTAGAGCTGATGGATCCAAGGCCAACATAACGATATCTGGAAAGGCATGCGTACACCTAGAAGTTTCTGTGGAGTACTTCGACCCAATGATCGAGTCAAAGCAGGGACCGGGAAGGGATGGGAATGAGTACGCCTTACCACCCTTCTTCTCTCTAGTGGATGCCCTCATCGCAGCTCGCTGGGCCTATATAATTCTCGGGTTAAGAAAAGTGCATGAGCATACGCGCGTAGGTTCTGGCTTTTGGAGTTGCTCGCGACATGCTCGCTTTGTAAATCCCAAAAGAGTAAGCAGGCCAAGATAAATAACACATAAGAGGTTGTGCGAGGCGAAGCGATTGTCGAAACCACAACATCATTTACTGCATCGACGAGAGAAATGGGGAGGTGACGTTTGAGTTTGGCCATCTGGTATGCCTTGAGTAGTTATAAGTAGAGGTGCGCAATTTGAAAATGTCCTCGACGAGCATCGCTACAGCTTAGACGCATATCCTACCCCTATTCATTCAATTTAATATTCTGAAATTTCTTGAACAAATGTCGGAAGCTGAAGAGATCAAGGCTCTTATTGCCAAGCTGGAGAAGTTTACGGATGCTCCACCAACAGACATCGACAATAGCACGCGCATCAGGTTACGAGAGAAATCCAGAAATCTGAGCTTTGCCATGGAGATTTCCGGAGATACGGTCCATTGAATCTGTAATACGATACGTCTGCTCCCCGGGAAGATCTAATAAACTAATAACTAATCTAGCCAGGCTCTGCAGATCCATTTGACCAAAGTCGGTCACGACACCAATCTCTGGTCGGTCCTTGTGGAGAGCGAAGAGCCTTTGAGTCTCATACAAATTGCAAGGAAGACCAGGATTGATCCAATCTTACTCCGTAGGCTGCCTTTCATGGTTCGTCGTTGATGTCGACGTCGGAGACTGATAACAAATTGTAGAGCGCTCGAAACCTCAGTGGAACGCACTCCTAGATCAAGCTGGTCTGGAAGTCGTAAGGATCTGGCAGTACACTGAGGAATGCAATGACTGTATTATAGAGGCGAAGCGGAAAAGTACGGCCATTTAAGACTGGTACTCAGAAAGTTTTAGACTGTTGTCTAACTGTATGAGGAATGGTTTCTACGCGAGCACACGTGAACTCCCGAGGTCACATACGCGTTGCACTCAAGTGTAATTATCTTCGCGACGCTTCTTCAACCACGATTCACAAACTTTGCCCACAGATTGCTGATACTAGTGAAGCATCGACCACGATGAGTGAAACTAACGCTTCAACCAAAGACACCCAACCCTCTTCTGGAGCGCCTGGACCGACATTGGTCCACACGCCTCCTCCAGTCCCATTATCGCTCAAAATGGAGGCTGAAGCGGAACGCACTCGTAGCGAAGCTCTCAAGTCAGTGAACTGGCTGCGCTAATAGCCCCTCGTTGACGAAGGCAGGACCCACAAGCAACACTCTGCATGCGTACAACGGTAAAGCGGTTTTTTCTATCGAGGAAGCATCATAGCTCACTACCATAGGATTGCTTCTATTGACACAGAGCTGGAACCTCTTAGAAAAAAGCTCTCCGTGCCCAAGTCTCCGAAAGAAGCTGGTATTACCCAGAAGATGTTCAACAAGCTCAAAGGCAACCGTGGGAATGAGAAAGGCTTGCGGCGGCACCTCGAAAGGTAATTGTGTATTCCCAATCCTCTGTCTTGGTTCCTGTCTGACTGTGTACAGAAAATTCTCGGCAGATTGCTTTTCATACTCCCAGGCCTGTACCCGCAAAGCTGCAAAGGAAATGTACGTCGCATTGCCACGCGAAATCCGATATGATGTATACGATATTCTCCTTCCAATTTGATTCACAGATTGTGGAAGACATGCCTAAATTGGACATCATACATGGCGACCAGCAGACCGCCTTCGAATTCGGCATCCCGTCAGCCGATCTAGCCGGATGGTTAGGATTGGAGGTAGCACATGAGGTTGCCGAGCAAGTTTATAAGAGATATTTCCGCTACGCTGAGGAACCAAAGTTGGCCGACGATGTCGAGGCATTCCTAAGCGCTGACCCATTCAGTCTCGGCATCCCTATCGCGCAAACGCTCAAGAAGCTAACCATCGACTGGAGATTCGAGTCAGAAGCTGTAATCACGGGCGATGCGGATTCTAAAACATATAGTGCGCCTAGAACGTTGGATCTTACGGTCAGCAAAGTGCTCGAATCCAAAGCGCTTGAAGCCTTGGAGCTCATCCCCAAGGAAAATGAAGTCGAAATCCGGAACAACGTCTCCCTAGCGGTCTATGGCAGGTCGGATCTCAATGGACTTGCAGACGAATTAGAACGCTTGAGAGTGGTCTACGACTATCTCAAAGAAAAACATATATCTTTCTCTTTCCGCCAAGAGATCATCTTCCACGACTTGGATCTTGCTGAATACTTCATAACTCCACGGGATACGTGGATAGCAGAGCTGTCTAAGCAAGAAGACACGGTGAGTCGCATAGTTTCTCGCGTATTCTCAACTACTAATAAGATCGTGTCATCGTCCCAGTTCAGGGAGAGATGGGAATCATTTGTTGCGCCAAAATGGCGCCCTGATGAAGAAGCAGAATCGGATGAAGATGATTATGATTGGAGCGAAGAGGACCATTGGGAAGACATGGAGGATGGGAGCGACGTGGAGCATTCGGCTGATTCAGAGGTGGATTAACTCTAGACCGTATACAACATACACCCTCATACCAACCGACACAAAGTATAGTGGACCACCGTCTGAGTGTCAATCACTCAAGAGGCTGACTGACAAACTCTCTCGTTATTATATCATGCGCCACTGCCCAGCAGATCCTTCTACTTCAAGGCACTTCGATCGACGAAATGCGCATTTACCACAATGTCCGAGAAGATACAAACATCTAGTGAGCAGTCGTTGGAAGGTAGATATGTGATTAGTATCGATTACATATGTACAGGTAGAACTTTTATTAAATGTCCCATCGGTACTGTCACTACGTCCTACACAGCTTGCCATCTTGTGTAGGCACACCCCTGTCGCCATCGTCAACCGCCCACCCTTCGCTTCCCACGCCATGGTGGACGTAGAACAACTCCGTCGGATCCACTTTCTTCTTGATCCGGAGCAGACGCTCGTAGTTCTTGCCCCAGAAAGCGTTCTGCCAATCTGGTTCCGCAGGGTCCGCCTCGTTGCCGTATGTACCGCCGTTGGGAGTAACATCTCGAAGGGGACCCAGGATATCGTTCGTTAGCTGAAGGCTTTCTGCTCCGATGGTAGCCACCGTGGCGTTGGCAGCTACGAAGTTGATGGCGATGAGCATTGCGCCTTCGTTGCGGAAAGCGGGGTTGACGGCGTTATCGATTGCTGCGTCGTCGTTGGGGTGCTGGTGATAGATACCAATTCGAAGAGCATTGTCGACGGCGTGCTTCACAGCAGCAAGCGTAGCAGCACTGGTCTTCGCGTCGTTCCAGTTCTCAGCCGGGATGATGCGGTTACCAGGAATAGAAGTATACCCTCCGATGCGGGAGTCGATGACATTAAAGGTCGCTTGATACCCCCCGTAAAAGGTGTCATAGTACGTAGTACTGATCTCGTACGGGATGCCGAGAGCCTTAAGCTTGTTAAAGAAAGGTTTCGTCAACGCTTCAAACTGCGCAACGGTCTGATTGGTCGCAAAGAAAGGGAACATCTGGAATGAGTAGGTTCCGCTGGTGTTAGCGATGAAGAAGTACGAGTACGTCTTCGCCTCATTGTACGCCGGCATGTCATCCCAGAAGGCCTCTACACCCTTCCAGAACGTCTCAGTGCTGACATTCGCAGACGTAAAGTTGAAAACAGAGGTGGTGACAGGCATCTTGGGGTGGACCTTGACGATCGCAGAGGTGACAATACCAAAGGTACCGCCGCCGCCACCCAGCAACGCCCAGTACAAGTCACTGTTCGTCTCTGGGGTGACAGTATTGAAGCGCCCATCAGCTGTGACAACCTCTAGAGCGACGATCTGGTCGGAGCCGACGCCGTAGAACTGCATGAGGGGCGAATGACCGCCACCGGCGGAATAGCCGCCAAAGATGCCAACAGTCTATCTCATGTTAGAAGGTCGCTCAACGGCTCGTGGTATACAGGCGAACTCACAGGACAGATACCACCCACGGCAGACACGCCATACTTCTCAGCGGCTGCATACAACTCGAAGCCTTGGACACCGGAGCCAACCTTGAAGACAGGCCCGGAGTAGGTAGGGCTCTTGTATTTGGCGACGTACTTGATCTCCTTGAAGTTATGAGTCCAGATGCTTAGAGCATCCTTCCCCGTCGATCGTCCGTTATAGTCATGTCCGGTGTTTTTCACAACGAGGCGAAGATTGAGTGTGCGCGCAAAGTTGACGGCAAGCTGGATCTGTGCAACATTCGTCGCCTTGACCGAGCGCAGAGCATACCCACCCTGCGTGCAGGTCCCGAGAGCCGTGGGGTCTGTTCCCGGGAGACATGTCTTACCCTCGTACATTGGAAACATCACTGAACCGGGGTCAGAGTAACTGCAACACTGTTAGATGGAGTTCCATGTGACTGGACGAACGATACATACTGCGTCACACCCTGGCTCCAGTTCGCCGTTACTATTGCGCATTGGGTCGCGTTATAGTCATTGTACTCTGATTTTGGGTAGCAAGGCGATGCTATTGGGATAATATCTGCCAACGCCCCACCGAGCAGCAGATCGAAGATCTTCCACACGATCTGTGAGGGCCAAAGCGCGTCGCCCGGGTATGTCTTGCAGTTTGAAGCACGTTTCTGAGCTGACGCTGTAGCATTGGCCTCGGTACCATCCCCAAAAGCGAAAAGATGCGCAACGTCCGCGACCGAGCTGTCGTTCGCAAGGGCAGCAACCACACCATCGGTCAATTGGGTTGTTTCGACTGCGAAGAGAGGGACCCCGGCATCTGTGGAATCTGCGGGAAGAACAGTGGCCGCTGGAGCAATTGAAGCATCAACGGAAGACTGCGCGTTGGCAGCAACGGCAGCAACCAAAGAAGAAATAACGAATGTGGTCAGCATGCTGAAGACGGTCTGCTGATTATCTTGAAGTTGGCGATGAGAGGCACAACAGTGAAGGACCTCTATGACCCCACAGCTAGGTTTGTGCGGGTCTTTATGGCGTTTACGAACAGCATCCTACCTGGCGCGCTACCACTCCTGCGGCTCTCATCTGCCGACCACGGGGTCGGAAATAAGCAATAGAAAGCCACACAGGCGCATTCTCACTCCGAGAAATAGGAGACGAGTCAGGAAAGGATCTAGACAAGAACGCGTCAAGAACGTGGCGAGCGAGCAATCAGCGCCCAAGTCCTATCACCCAAGCATTGGTGCGATTGGCGTGGTACCTTACATATTCCATGATGCGAAATACTCCGTTTTCCTCTTGCGATTTTCGTAATCGATCCTACAAAGAACCATATCGGTTTCTAGAAGCGATGAAACGAATGCGATCGTAAAGCGAACGCTTTGAACTCCGCAGGCAAAACAGGTGGAACGACATTAATTTGAGGAAAAGTGGAGGCTTGCAAGCGAAGGAATGCCTCGTCGCTGGGTAGCGTCAGAACCCTGAATGCTCTTGGAAGTGAGCGGCGCCCGCAGGCTCCCGCTGTCTACCAGCGTAAATTTATGAGCCGCCGTCCGCGACAAGGCGGGACGGTTGAGCTAGGATATCCCGTCTCCGAAAAAGGCCCGATACAAACCTGCTACCGTGCGAACATGGGGACCTCAGGAACAACACTCGTGAGCAAAGTCATGAATTCCAAAGTCTGTCAATATGGAAGCAGCATGGGCGTTCTTGACTTGGAGAAGTCTAGAACTTCAGATCATCTCAATCGACGAAAGCGAGGACCAAAACTGGGTCCCATCGATCAAGGACTCACGCAAGAGAACCCGAACGGCTGGGGCCTACGACGACCTTCAAGGGTACCCTCGCCACCTACACCGAATCGGGACAAAGCCAGCAGAAACAGTGGGCTCTGCCTTCTAGCCCCCCATCTGATAGCGAAGGGTTTCTGCTTCGCACCTCACGCCATTCTGGAACCGAGCTTTGTTCCTGTTGTTCCAGTGACTTCGGTGAAAGGTGACATCCGGGCAAGTACCCATTTGCAGTATAGGTACCAAGATATTATTGACTATCCCACGCTGCCACTAACTCCTTCGAACGCCCTCTTGAATTCTCGTCAGGCCGCGACAATGCATCCCCCGGCGAGAGCCGTCTGTGTGCAGGAGATGAAACGTTCCTGCATCTTGCTGAGTGTGCTCCCTTCTGTGAAGAGTGCTCGTGTATAACCCGAAGCTTCGGCCCTGTCCCTCCCCGTCTTATGCTTCACAGTGTGACTCGTACCTGATCGGCGAGCGCTCATCGTCATTACCAGTATGGCGGATAGTGGACTGCAACCTGTGCTTATTTTTCTTCTTTACTTCTGCCCTGCTCTGTCGGGTATTGTGGTTGCTGTGAGAATATGGAGAAAACGGAAAGATCATACTTTGGGTGGAGGTATGTTGATGTATTGTGGTTCGTTCAATTTAGTGCATCACTAACAATCCTCAGATGACGCTCTCATAGTCGTCGCCTGGCTGCTAGCTATTATCAACGCTGTCATCACCCATCTTTGTAAGACCTCGATCCTCAGCATAGGTTCGGAATCTCATCGGCAACCTAGATGTCAACGCAGCCTACATTGGATACCATGACAAAGATGTCCCGAAGAATTTGGATAAAGTCAAGATAGCAAAGGTAAGTAACTTGGAGTCTGGAGCAAAGACCTGCACTGACCTTGGTCTCGCAGCTGCAATACGCGCTCGCGGTAGAGTACAATCCCGTAGTATGCGTTGTGAAGGCGTCTTTCCTCTGGAGTCTGCAAAGACTGCGGTCCCGCAACAGATGGATAAGGGGCTCTTTGTGGGCTATTCAGATTATCAACGCTCTATACTGTGTAGCTGCCTTGATTTCAGGCATGATACCATGCATTCCGCTAGCCAAACAGTTCGACAAGACGATACCCGGCAAATGCTATAGCCCCTTGGAATTCGTTATTGGAACGGTCACAGTGGTTCTCATTACCGATTTCATGGTTCTCATCATGCCCACCTGGATCATTTACGATATTCAAATGGCCCTTCGAAGAAAAATCATCTCCATCGCTTTCTTGTCCCTGGGATTCATCGTCATTGCGATCGGCATCCTACGTCTCGTCTGGCTCACGAACAAGTTCAAAGGCCGTGGGACAAGCCACTCGGTCGAGCAGTCTTACTCTGCTATGGAGTGCAACATTGCCATCATCGGTGCCTCCGGCCCAACGGTCAAATACCTCTTCAGCTTCATCTTCCCATGTCTCAAAGGCGAGTCACGCAAACAGACCTCCAAGTACGACCATAGCTCAAACACGAACGGACTCTCGCACACACGCCGAACACGTAGCAAGTACAACACGGAAGCGTATGATGATCTGGACACGGTTTCAGCACAACAGGACTCATACGAGATGAAGGGCGACTGGAGTTGGAGAACGAAGAACGACTCCGATGCACACAGTGACGAGCAACGAATGACCATGGACCCGGGCGCTTTCAACGACGGGATCGTCAAGACGGTGGATTGGACTGTGACTTCGCGCGAGGAGGCCATGTTACAGTCTGCAAAACATAAACCCGTCATCAAAGATGGAGGTTCAGATACTGGCCGTGCTGCTGTCCAGCCTACCAATGTGGTATGATCTGAGTACCCTTGGTGCGCCCATCAATATCGTGGTGTTGACGGCGCTGGGTAGATGCGAAATTTCTCTAGACCTACCAGTGGAGCACTATGAGTGTTACGGCCGATGGATCGATGGATAGCGAGTTTTCTCTCCTGTTGAAAAGCGAAGATACCTGAGTTGTTTGGTCACTAGATGTGATGGCGTTCCTGGGGAACATTCTCTTCTGTCTATAAGAGACCTAGAGCATAGGGAAAACGTGTTTGGAGTGGCAAAGTTGTTATCTAGACCATGGCTTCGCAACAGCCCCGATGAAGTTGTTTGCTGCTTATATTTCTCTATCGTGCACTTCAACGAATTTCTTGGAGTTGGTCAGGCCAACACTCTCTTGCGACCTATCCCGCCTCACCTCAGGGTCTCACGGCATCGCCTCTCGAAACCTTCCAATTTCGGGGCGTCCCGAGCTCGGGCTCGACTAGTCGCTACTGCCCCGTTCGCACTTTCCGGCTCGGCACAATGGTACCGACTCCCGAGAGGCCCGGCAGTGGGGGACATCAAATCACGATTCACTGATCACTCGATAGCTAATCATTACTGAGTCAAGCATCAAGTGTCCACAACGACTGATTCAGTCCCGTTTCCGTGAGCAAGGACAGCCTTGCTAGAACGAACTTTATTCCATACCTGTGTCCGAGCGCGACATGACCCTGTAATCACGCACGAATTGCTAAGCGCAAAACGCGGAGCATTGAATCACCTTGGGCGTGGGAAACGAGCACTCGTTAGGCTGTGTTGTAAAGGTGCTCGTCTTTGGCAGTATATAGCAAATGGTAGCTTTTGGGTCCTAGTTGTATTGCATAATGCTAAGAGTAAGCGAAGACAATCTGTTGCAGGTTACGAGACTAATCTCGAACGAACTCTACAGCATGTTGTCAGCTACGATGGGAAACTTGGCAAGGAGGATCGCCTGTTTTAACCCTCTTGAAGTTGTAAATATTATGCATATTATACCTAAAACCTCTTATATATTAACCTTTTTAAGCTATAGTAGCATTAATAATTAGAATTACTAAGTACTAAGTTCCTACTATAGCTAGTAGTATACTATAGTAAGGTAATTGCTGTCTAGCTTAGGTGAATAAGCCTACTATGTGGTATTTAAACCTCAGGCCTATATAGGACGACTGAAACCGCCAAGTTCCCATCGTAGCTGACAACATGCTGTAGGGCTTGTTGCCGCGTACTACAGCTGAGGGAATCTGCCGAAGAAGGCTGGGCAGTAAACGACAACAATATGGAACTGGGTTCCCTCCGGGAAAATCAAGATGTCGAGACTGCAGAGGTGAGGGCTAACAAGAAAGATAATGGAATGCAATGATTATGCACGCCCACAGCATGCCTTGTTGACGTTATCAAGATCAAGCCAATAATGCCCTTATGAGTAACGCTCCCACGCTTCGGAGTGAATCGAGCAAGGCTTGCTACTATGGTAACATGTAATATTGGACATTCCATCCTCAAACCCTCGTCACTCTCTACCTACGACAGTCTCTCCAATCACAAGACGGTGCAACGTCTTTTCTGCTCTAAAATCAATCAACAAGGGTTTTAATTTAGCCATGAAACGATTTTAACATGTTACTGCTCCGGACTCTCCACTATGAAGTGTTCCAAGGTTTGAAAGAATCAGGATTCTTAATTTCGCATGATGTACTCGCAAACAGGCTTCTCATTAAAGCTGACTAGACGCTGTAAAGAAGAGGCAGAAGCTCACCTGCAATCACCTACAGGCCTCTCCCAGCAAGCCCATGTGAATGAAGAGAAACTTAGGTCTAGAGGAACACAATCAGGACGAGTCTCAATAGCACCAAGACGACAACCCAGGCTGAGAAACACTGTGCTACGACCCATATCTTCAACGGTTTATCACAGTCACGATCACAACCGTAGTCACAGTTACATTCAAACATCCACCCCACCTCCAGGCAACCAGCCTGAATAGACCTAGGAGCAAGACGAGGCAAAACATCATCCACGATAGCTTCCAACAACTCCAGTACAAACACCGGTGCCCGAACGAAGGATTATCACTTGATCTTCTGTCAATCACCTCGCCAACCCAGTGGTAAATATCGTCAGCTAGTTAGCTATCATCCACAAGTTCACAAAGGGTAAGTATATACTCCAGTGCCCATCCAATTCATCCCCAGCAACATCGCAATGACACTCAGCGACTTCGACCATCACAACGACTGGGAGATTTGGATAATTGTGCCTAGATAGACTGAGTTGAGATTACTATCTATCCCTAGCTAGCTATTGATAGATAAGAAATGATATCCTACTTTTCCCATCGTCCAGGATATAGTCTCCCAACCCATGCTCAAACCATCAATATAGTGACGACCAGACTACTATACCTGGCCGATCATAAAGTGTTAACGCCGTTGTATGCAAACCACCTCCTCTCCTTACCAACAGACCACAACCCCTCCTCTCCACCAAACCCTTACATCCTCCCCAGAACGCCCCTTACACTCCCCTCGAGCACCACATTCCCCTTGACAGCCAACTCCTCAATGCCCGAGCCCTGCGTCCCACTCTCCAACCACCGCTGCAGCAAATCATTGCTCTCCTTCGGCTTGATATTCTGATCCGCCGTGCCGACCGTGACATGCGCCGTCGCATTTGAGCTCACAAACTGCAACTCTTCAGTACCACTACCACCCTCATTCTGGACCTGCACCGTCGCGCTGCCATCCAACCTCACCACAAAGCACATGACGCGGTGATCCCACACGATGCGCTCGAGCTTGACCCTGCACTTGCCGAGCTCCGGGTCCCACGATTTGCTCGCCGGGTCCGCCGTCTGCGAGACGGCCTCGTGAAGATGCATCAACTTGTTCCAGTACGCCTGGTTGTCGGCCGCGGATGCGCGGTGCATGAGCGTGACGTGGAACTCGGACTGTATGCGGCGCGACTGCTTCAGATAGCGGTAGAATTTAGCGGTATTAGAGTCCTGTTCGTCGAACATAGCTTCAAGGATCGAATTGATGCGCTGCGCGTTCAGGCGCACTGAGAAGTACTCCATACGCGGCTGCTTTTTCGCCTTGGGCTCCTGGGCTGCGTAGTTGTTGTTCTGGCGCTTGTTTTGGTTTTGGTTGCGGTTGTTGCGGGATAGGTCCATTTTAATGTCTGGTCGATAGTCGTTCATAGCCCAATCGATGGCATCATCGAGGTCGGTATCATTTGGCATCTCTGTGCCTTTAAAGAGAGCGGGATACGTCTCGTACATCTTGCTAATGATGACTTCGAGGTTCTCGCGCGAGGACACAGTCGGGTCTATATCAATCACCAAGTCGAACTGGTCATCTGGAGCGTCAGTCGGATCCAGTGGCTGGAAGCGATGCATGAAGCCTTCCATAATCTCCAGAATCTCGTCCTGACCCTTTGAACCTGCCTGAATTGTCTGATGGTTGTCTCCTCGGGCGAGAACCCGTTCTCGTGTGGCTTTCCGGATATCATCGTAGTTGGAACGATCGTGAACATAGTGAAGAGCGACAAAACGAGCGTCAGTAACGCTACGTGAGACATCGTTGATCAGCTGGTCCCGCTCACGCTTCTGGTGATTGTTCCTATCCGCAACCACTACCGGATTTGTTGTCAGCAAGGACGAGATGCTATCAGCAAAGAACTGTGGACGCCCTTTCTTCACTGTTACATTGTCATTCTGAAAGTGTCCCCATCCGAACAGCTTGACTAGTGCTAGAGCGAGAGTCGTCTTCCCGCAACCGATGGTGGCGATTGGGACGAGAACAATGCTGTTAGCGACATCCTTGGTCTGCACTGCGCCATTCGACAGCTCCGACTGAATAATCTCTGCGCCTGTGGTACCACGTGCCTTCAGAAAGTCGTCCCGCATCTTGATTATGCCATGATTCATGTTGTACGCCTTGGAGAGTCCTGGCTCCTGGGTGAATCGTTTCCTAGCAAAGTCAAGGTACTCCTTTGTGATCTGCGGATGCTTCTTGTAGCGTGGGGGTTTCCCTGCTATCATAGCCTTCGTGCACTCTCGCCATTGCCGATACATCAAATACGGCTCCTCGAATTTGTATTTGAAGAACCAGTCAACCCAAGGGGCGCCCTCATTTTCCCGGGCCTGGCATCGAATGACGAAGCCTTCGGTGTCGCGTCCATCGTAGTTTCCAGTTTCGGCGACCTTGTCCAGGAACGACTTGACATTTTTGATGTCGTCTTCCATGACATACATGACCTTCTTCATGCCCCACTCATCTGCGAACTTGTCGACCAGGTGGCCAGGGTATGTGGCGAAATCCGGGAGATTGAGGTTGAGGCCATGCACGTAGAGCCCAGCTTGGTCCGGGGTATAGGCCAGCACGTGCTCCTCGAATGAATCGTCGCAAAGCTCGGCAACAAGGGTGACGTTCAATTCTCGCAGCTTCTTTGCCAGGTCCTCTTTTGTCCGGCCGACGCTGGCAAGGTGCTTCTCCGCCCAGCGCTCACCAGCCACCGCATGGCTGAGCTCTACGTCGCCTCGAGCGCCAGTCGAGTGCTTGCTGCATACCAGCAATGTGCCATCGTCCAGACCAGATATGAAGATGATGCAACCGTTCTCTTTCACACTCAGCTCGTAAGGGCCCTTTGTGTAGTTCTCGACGTTCCTCCATTCCGTCTTCCTGACTTCTCCGTGGTTGAAGAACTTGTCGTATCCGCGTACCGCAATTTCGTCATTGCCATCGCGCGTTTTGTACGTGAAGAGCCCACGGGCGTAGGTGGGCAGGTTCTCTTTCTTGTAGTCCCATTCATTCATTTTCCAAGAGTCCACGGACCGGCCATTGGGCAACGGAAACGTGTGCTTCTTGACCGAGAAGCCACCCGCACCCTTCTTTCCCTTGCCCTTGTGTCGCTCGAGCGATTGGACGAGATCCCGCACGACCTGCGGCTCCTGGGGCGCGTATGGTGCCGTGTCGCGGTGCGCCATGGCTGCTGTAGAGTGGAGAGATGCGACTTGTATGGGAGGGGTTCGAATTGGTGGGTTGCAGTGCCGTTTTATTTGTAGCGGCGAGCGTGAGCAAACAAATTGCGGCGGTGAGGGGACATGGAGCGGAGTGAGGAGCTTAAGAATTGCCCGCATAAACGCAGGCAGCAAGGGAGAAGGAAGGTGCAGGCAGTGATTCACGGGAAACGAGGACTGCCTTACAGAATACGAGCTGAAAGGAGCGAATATGGGCTAGCAAAAGGGCGCAGGTGCAATGAATGTTTTCGACTCATCGCAGCATGATCGCGTGTGAAGTCACAAAGTGGCGGTGCATGTGTGGCGCTTCTGGCCCCGCAACACCATGGCTGTATCAACACTTTCCTAATTTGAGCTAAATTGGAGCGATTTTCTGCAGCTCATCTATACTGTGCGTGAAGGGTTTCAGGATTCTTGATTGCCAGAGGTGCCATGAGTACGAGTATTGTGTCGCCCACAGTGGTGGAGCGTACAATCCTTCCATGTGCAACGTAGAATCATGTTCGTGATTCATTCGAGAACAGTTTACAATACAATCCTGCTACCAACTCGCTAATAGTGTAGTCGCGAAAATCTCACCACATCTTGGAAGCTCCAGCGTGCTCGAGATGGTATACTCCCTCTGACACATCTTTCTTCCTGCAAGGGTATCCATCTCTAGTGTCCATTTGACAAACCCATCTTCTTTACGCCCGCCAAGATCTTGTCGACCTCGTCCTTGTGCTTGGAGAAGTTCTCTACGAGAGGGTCCCTATGCATTATTAGCATACACTTTCTTACCATATTCGGACAGCTACTTACCACATCTTCGGCTCATGCTCATGCAGCTTGTCACTCTTCCATGCCCAGTCAGTGATTGTGAACGGACGAGAGCTCTCCATCATGAAAGCAACCGCATCCTTCGAGATCTGCATCTCAGGGGGTTGGTTCTCGCTGGCCGCCTTGAACTCTTCGTACGCAACGCCGTGCGGCACGAAACCGCATTCGAAGCTAACGCCGCCGGGCTGGAACTCATCGGATCGACCGGCATACTCGCCGTAAATGAGACCCATAAGCTCAGAGGCGGCGTTCCTGTGGTAGTACGGCGGTCGGTACTAGAAGGATCAATCAAATAAGCACAGACGAGAATTGGGACCCGACTCACAGTGTGGCTAGCGACATCCCATCTCGGCGAGAAAATGAGAAAGTCCGCGAGCGGCGCCGTAGGGTCACGCGATGGAGCTGTGAGAACGCAAAATATTGACGGATCAATATGATCCACAGAAATCGATCCAACATTGACGAATTTCGTGAGATCGTACTTGTAAGGAACGTAGTTTCCATGCCACGCTACGACGTCAAATGGAGAGTGCTGCTGAGTACTCTTGAAGAACTTGCCGCCGAGTTTGTAGATGATTTCCCAAGGTGCCTGCTCGATCTCGTACTTGGCGATTGGGTGGAGGAAGTCCCGGGCATTGGCGAGGCCGTTTGCACCGAGTGGACCTAATTCTGGAAGCTCGAAATTCGCACCCCATATCTCTGTATCACGTTAGTTTGAGCTCTGGCCGGGTGGCGTCTTTGACTGTAAACACGTGACGAACAAATCACTGACCCAAAATGTAGCCACGAGTCGGGCCATCCGGCAGGTTGACCTTGAATCTTTGGCCCCTCTGAACTATGCAGATCTCGCCAGGCTGCACAAACAACATCCCGAACTCTGTCTGGATATCGAGTGCCCCTTGTTGGGGCACAATCAAGAAGTCTCCATCCGAGTTCACCGCCGCTCTCTTGTCCATGCTCTTGTTGGCTAGGAAGGTGTGTATAGCGAGACCCTCGCGTAGTGTTGGGTCACCAGACCCTGCAATGGTCTTGAGCCCGGAAATAAAATCGACATTGGCATCCGTAGGAATGTCAAAGGGTAGCCAAGCGAGTTGAGTGGGTGAGAGATGGACGCGTGGATTGATGGGAAGAAAGTTAGACTCGGTATCCGCGTTGTCCGGGAGTTCGGTCTGAAATGGTGGTCAGCAAATGACGCAGCGCTATATAAATTAAAATTGGAAGTGTGGATAGAGGCGTTTGCAGCGGCGGTGAGCGAGCGGCGCAATCAGATCAAGCTTTCTTTGCCCTGGCGACGGGGCACCTGATTTCGGAATGCCCCGGGGCTCGCGTCTATAATCGCCAGACACCTGGAGCTTCGGCGTCCAGGTGGAGGCTTTGAACCCTCGTGTCTGGTGGGTCTTGCACCATACTATACTCGGCGGCCGCGCGCTCTCCTGCAAATAGGGCTGATGGCAAGCAGAAGTCTTCTTACAAATCCTTGATGAGCAACGGCGGGCCTAGCACGATACAACCACGCTTTCTTGTTCTTATGCCTGGGTGCGATAAAGGAAGAAGCGGTCATCTGCTCCGCATAGAGCCCAAACCTGACGTTTCGCGGGCTGTTCTGTCCTTTGGGAACAGTACCTGCGAAAGAGTGTGGTCAGAATAAACTCTGCAGCCGTCAACGTGGTTGCCACTCACCCGGTACAGCTTCAGACTCAAAGCTGAGACAGCACGTTAGCTACTACCGTATGATGCATGCCAGACTCAGCCCTACGGAAGATTAACGTACTAATTGTTGAATCCGCTTTGGTACTACACGGGAGCGTCAGCACGTTCCGGATTGCAAGGCCCAGGGCCACGAGTTGGGCGTAAGCTCGCCTCATAGGGATCATTCTTCCTCACTCCGAACGAGGGTATTGTCCCATCCTTTTGCGTCTCTGCCCAATGGAATATCTTTTGATACTCCTTCGGATCCTCCAGCTGTGCAGGCATATTGAAATGTGAGATTGCTCGTGCGTAAGGCGACGGGGAAACCGGGATTGCGGATGGTATGCACTTGGTCTGCGATATTGGGGCACAGGTTGACGAGTAGGAAGGCGAGAGTTGATTGAAAGGAGAGGAAGCTATCTAGGAATTTGAACGGAAGCTCAATGAACCCCACATCCTGCAATCGAAAGATGTGAAGCGTCGGCGACGGATACGCGGTGGGGCAGCTTACTGCCTCTTCTGCTAAGAAATGGGGCAAATTGAGGCTAGGGGTGGTGCTTCAAGAGGTCTAGTGCAACGACTCGCCCAATCGCTGCGATTACCGATGTGAAGCCCTAAAGATGAGACGTCTGAATTGCGCATTATTGGTGATGGGCATTGAACTCGATCAACTGCCGAAGAAGTCTGGAGGGGCAGCTCGCAGAAATCTGGGGTGAGCTATGCAGCTTCGGGCTAAGACGCGGTTTCGAAGCTTAGGAAAATTGTCGGGCCGAGCTCATACCACGTGGGGATCGTGCGGATTGTCAATGTCTTTCTAATTCCTGCGTCAGCAAGCTTACCCTCGGCATCCCACTATGGATCGTCCTGCTCAGCCAAACAACCTCCCTCACCGATCGAGGCGTCTGGCCTCGCCCAAAGTATAGTACGCCGTAAGCCACAATAACCTTCTTTCAGCCCTGCTAGACATTTCTCACGCACTGTACGACCATCCAACACCGGACGTCGCCTATGTGCCACCAACACTCCACACTTTACAGGCCCGACCATCTTCAATCTGGAGTGCTTCATGCAAGTGAGATCAGATGCTGGTCACACACGCGCGCCGCATGGCGGATGAAGAGTCCCCGATACGTTTCGTAGACCCAGATTAGGGATCTCGTCGGTTCTTTTCTGGGCTGAATCGAGTACGTCACGCAGGTGAGATGGCCTGAGATGAGGCCAGCATCTCGGACAACTTCTGTTAAGCAGGGTTCTTCTGCACGCTCCACACTGTCATCCAAGAATGGACCCTATCTGTGCGCACGTCTTCAGCGCCTAGAAGCAAGAACAGAGTTTCATGCAGGTAAGACGAGATGCAGAGGTTGCACCCGCAACGTTGTTGCATATCACTCGTACCGAATATCGAGTTTGGAGTACTCATATGCTGTATACGCTCCTTTGGGCTTAGTACTTACCCCAAATCTACCCCACCCCGTTCCCTGAACTTCTCTCAACCACTGCCAACTATCTCAAAGTCGCTTTGTTTCCGCATCACAAACATACCATGGAAGCTGTGTTAAGTTACTGACCTATCTTCATTTTCTATCTCTGGCTGCGCAACCCGTCAGAACTCACAGGCCAAGTCCATGCCCCAGTGGCCTGATGGCGACCTAGCCCTTTCCTCCAATATATCATACCTAAGCAGCCCTCGTCTTTCAATCATGATTCAAGCTCCAGACTGTGCAGAGCTACTGTACTATTCATAGCAACACCACGCAACGCAATATCGCCTCCTCGTCTCCTTACGCAAGCTCTCCCCTCTAGCCCACCTCACCCACTCCTACGCCCCAGCACTGGGTCCTCATTCCTGCTTTGCAGCTAGGGGAAGTTTCCAGCTTTCCTGTATTGATGCATTCATCTACCTCACGAACGCGCTTCTCCCATCGCCGAACATGCCCGCCGGAACCGCGTCCCACGAATCACGACTCTCGCAGGCCCATGCTCACAGGCTTCGTATTTATCATGACGCGGATCAACACACACAAGCATCGTGAGGGACGACCACAGCCACCCTGAAACCCGTCGCCACACCCTCTACACATATCCACTAGGCAACTTTGACCGTTCTCCCATCATGCTGCTCGACTCAGAGCAGTCTAGCGCAAACTTACCACTCACCACGCACACCCACACACATTGTGGCGGCCAATCCTATCCAATCCACTCCACTCCCATCCCATCTAGATGAGGTAGCCTACAGTCGTCCAAGTGCCACTCCAGTCCAGTGCCACTCCAATCCAACCCAATCCACTCCAGTCCATTCTCCTTCTCTAT
The DNA here is from genome assembly GCA_010405375.1 of Lophiostoma macrostomum CBS 122681. NCBI lineage: Eukaryota > Fungi > Ascomycota > Dothideomycetes > Pleosporales > Lophiostomataceae > Lophiostoma > Lophiostoma macrostomum. Next base: position 24,994 of record MU004335.1, on the reverse strand, counting down.
CTGCGCACCGCACTACACACAAGCCCGCCCTTAACCTACCCCGCATCCGCACCCGCCCTAAACCCCAGCACCAAGCCAAGCCCCATATGCATGCATGCATGGTCCCCTCAAATCGTTCTCGAACAGGGATGCGCACATACGCACCCGCTCATTGATGCGCCGAGACGCCCGATCCCTGCGCTGCACGACACCATCTTCGCGCGCACTGCTGCGCGACGCAAGATCATGTGGTCCATGCGTCTGCATCTGCGCCCCGGAGCGCATGGCATCCTGGACTATTGTGCTTTGCCGGACGGGGATGGAAGAGGACGGAGGAGAGGGAGGAGAGGCAGGTCGTACTGTAGGTGCGTGCGGTCTGTTGGGTAGTCAGGCTAGGTCAGGCCGGGTCAGGAAAGGTAAGGAGTTTAGCTAGCTAGTTTGACGGATGTAGGGTTGATGGGAGGGAGATGGACAAGTGCAAGAAGGTAGGAAGCATCATCGTCGAGACAGGTTAGGTTAGATTAGCACAAGTACGAGCTGGAGCTGCAGTTGCAGCGGGAGATGGGCGAACGAATACAACCACACAGTTATGTCCATGGCGTTCGAGTGCGGACTTCGATATCGATGCGAGATGGGGTGTGCATGTAATGCAGGAGCGAACAGCCTCCTAACCTGCGCTAAGCGCCATCATGCTATAATTTTCCAGCAAGCAATCTGTCCATATCGCAAGTTGGCCAGGCCAGGCCAGGCCATCTGGCATATCTCTGTCCGTAACTGGATCGACTCGTACATTGTTCGTTCGCGCCAGATCCGGCACCAGTCAACTAGCCACGAAAACGGAACGAAGCCTTGGAAGGCAACGATATCAAAACATGCACCTCCACAGCCGTACCCTCATGTCTGAAACAGCGTCCCCCAGTTCTCGATCTCATTCTCATTCTCCAGAAGCTCCAGGGCTTCGCGCATGCGTCCGGCATACCGCATTCACCCTGCTCCGAAGGCAGTCCGCATATCCCCCATCCTCCCCAGCATCTGCAGAAAGCCAAAGCCTGTACTTCCAAGACCATGAATGATCGGATGCAACTTGCTAGTGTTACATCTACACCTATCTCCCTCCCTCCTTAGGCTACCGCGCTCGCAGCGAGATAGCCATCATGCATCCATCAACCACCGCAGCGAAACCATAGCATGCCCTACAAAGTCCAAGTTCCAGGTCCAGCCTAGCCTTGCACACTCCATGTCAGAGTCCTGTAGTTAGCCGTTAGAAGCCGGCGCAAGCCCCAACTTGCTACGCCGGTGCCCACTCCAGTGACTCCTCTACCCTGCATGATCGGTGAGAAGCAGAAGCCGGTCCACAAACCACGAGGCTTCGCCACCCTTGCCCATTCGAAAGCCTCGCCTCGACACCCCATCCATCATTCCAGATTTCAGCTCAGCTCAGCTCAGCTCTTGTCGGATATTGCTATTGCAAGTAAGTGAAGGCACTCAGTGGTCAGCGTACGTCTACACTACACTACACCATTCCAAATCCCTAACATCCCCTTCTCGCGCATCAGCCGTCCGGAACCAGTGTTTCCGGGGGGAGGGGAGGAGATGGTATGGGGGTAGCAGCAGCAGCCACGCGAAAGAAAAACAGGGCAACGATCTACCAAACCTTCGCGTCCGCGTCCGCGCCCGAGGAAACGCGCCAGTCTGCCAAGCTGAGGTAAGACAGTATGATGTCCTGTTGCAGCGACATCAGTCACGTTGACTATGGGAAACGCGGAAATGGCATGTCAGGTATGCTCCCAGGAGGCTGGGAGTTCCGAAGACACGCTATGGATTAGATACTGTGTGGTTTTAGGTGATAGCCACGGCCGGGCTGGTAGATTGTTCGCGCGGGAAATGCAAATATCAGGGCCGGGAAAGTGGTAACGGCAGCTGGGAAAGAATAGAGATAGTTGCAAGAAAATTGTGACGTGAGGAAGAGAGTGCTAGAACGGGGCCGAAAGGTGTGGCACATCGGCTTTGCCCTGCATGTGCGTGAGGCCAGCTATTGATCAATCAGGAAACGAGGAAATATAGCGTGCGAGCGTAGATGTGCGTGACGATGCGACGTGATGAATGCCAGAGTGACCCGATTTGGGACCCCGGTCAATAGCTGTTTGCTTCAGGCAATATGTGATGTCTGCCAGATTGATTGTTTGTTCGACGCGCGGCGCGTCGCCTGCCTCAAGTCCTTGTGCCGCAGGTGCATACTTCCACCGCAGTACTCGTACAGTCCTCGTTGCCTGCATCTAGTCATTCATCCAAGCTGCGACTCTGTTTCCTCCAAACCGTGCAGCAAACCGCAGGCCCGTTGAGCCCATGGGGAAGTAGGAAACCAGGTACCAGAGAAGACAAACTAGCTGAGCGACGGATGCGATAAAGGTTAGAGGGGTGCTGTGCAGCTGTAGTCACGCGGACGAACGTCAGTAAACACGAGCAATCGGCAATCGATAAGCCATGCGTGGGGTAGGGGGAAGGAAGTGCGACAGGGTAAGGCGCGGGATGTGCAGTAGTCTAATGCAACAGGGATCAAGGTAGTTGAGGACTTCACTCACCCCGATGCTGAAGTACAACGTGAGGGCTATGCTTCCAAAGTAAGCAGCCGTAAACGGAAGCCTCGGACCAGATATGAGATGTTGGACTGCAAAATCTCAGCGTCAGCGTGAATGAAGAGGAGAAACACAGGCCGATATCAGGGTAGGGCGCTTACGATATTGGATAGGGCCCATCAACACACCCCAAGCCGCTAGGAATAGAACGCTTCCAAAGGACCAACTGTGTTAGGCAATAAGCCATTAGCCTTGATCCTTCAGGTGATGTACGAGACATGGAGCGATGGAAGTTGGATTTAGGTAGACCCTTCTGCAGATGCCCGTACTAGCTTCCGCCTGATCGATCGTTACGGTCTAACGTCGATCGTGCGGTGGCTAGAGAGGTCATAAGTGGCACACCCTTCGAACATTTGCCGCCGATTCGTCCGTGTTGATATTTCGCAGTCGGCGGAATGATGCATCGAAGGAACCGCGGCCGGACAGTTGCGATCCCTGGCAAGAACTGCATGAAGGTCCGCATCCATGTGCCGGGGTACCAAAGTGGTATGTGCCACTGTCTTGCAGCCTCGAGCAATTGGCTCCCAGGCAGCCTGCAGGGCGGACTGTGCTTGACAAGAGAAACAAAATGCAAAGACTTACAGGATGGCAAACTTGCGGGGCCTGAGTACACCGATGCCTGTGAACATCAATGCAAACGAAACAGCAAACAGCGCCAAGGCTGCAACCATGAAACCACCAAAAACGAGTAGGCGGTCCCACCGGCTGACTACAAGACCAATAGTTAGCAGAGCTCAACACGGTAGGAGTGGCAGACGCGTATGCAAGCCTCCTGCAACCAGGGCGATTTACGCAGGAACTCCCTTCCATCACCGTTGCTCGGTCGATCGCTGCAGCAGAGACCAGGTGATAGGCCGAGTGTTTGAAACGCAGAGATAGTGAGCAAGATAACGCAGTGTCGCCATCATTACGCATCCGACTGCATTGCGACAGAAGGCAGCATTTGGCAGTGCATCTGAGACTAGTGCTGGAAAACAGCGTCTGGAATCATCACAAGGCCCGCAGACACTGGTAATGGACATTGCAAAGTCGGCGATCTTCTTGCGCAGCGCGCCCTTTGTAGGGTGGCGTTGGCAGGAAGACTGCTCGTCGCATGCGCTTCATGGAGGCAGCAAGACGTCAAGACATGTACGGGACGAGCCAAAGTACTGGAAACGGCACTTACGCGCAAACCACCCTTCTTCCTCCTCTCGCCGCGAGGGTGCTGGGAGCGGCGCTCCTGGGTTCTCGGAGGTGGGCAGCCTAACATAGCCACCGGATCCAAACGGGTTCAGGGTTTGGAGCCTCCCCATCAAGGAGGGAGACGAGGTGTTCACGGGGACGTCGGGGTCTCTCCTGCTCCAGCCCAGCGAGTTCATCGAGTCGCGGAACGAGGCGGACGCCATCTCTGCTGCTCGAACAGTCTGAGTCGGGAAGAGGCCACGAGGTGTTGGGAGGCTTGCACAAACAGCGAGAAGCCTGTTTTGCCCGCAACGGTCGACGGTGAAGAGGCACTAAGCTCGTTCGCACGGTGTGCAAGTCGGTTCCAGAGAGAAGCTTTTCGAGGAGCCGCAGCAGGCGACACAGAGATATCCGGGGCCTGGTGGTCCACTAGGGTAGCTGCCGTGTGTGCCCCACCCCTGGCAGTTGCGGCCTGGCCAGTGAGCCTGGATTCCCGTTCCCAGTGTCGAGAGACGAGAGTGTGGCTTATAGGCCTGTAGCGTGGAGGGCGGGCGGCGGATAGCAGACGCGGCGAGGTTTGCGGCCGGTACAGGCAGAAGTGCAGAGTGCGCCGGCACGGAGGATTTCGTGCAGATGATCTCCACAGCGTCGTCTGCAGTTTGAGCGGACGAGGGCCAATGACAGATGTCAGACAGGGTCTCAGACAGCGCGCCCGGTGCGCGAGGCTTGTGATGCGGGCGGTGGTGCTGCCGTGGGCGGCGATGGGCAGAGCAGAGGGGGGGTTGCCGACACGCTGGGGCAGCCGGGCGAGGGCCCGTGGCGGGAGTGATTGGCCGGGAGGGGCTGGCTGGGCAGGCAGAGCAGCGGGCTCGCAGCAGGTAACGGTGGTGGTGGTGGGAGTGTGGGCGTGGTAGTAGTGGTGAGGGGAGGGGTCGCCTGTCGCGGAGGGCTGGGCTGGAAGAGAGCTCAAGCTGTCGTTAGAGTACGAAGCAGCAGCAGCCAAAAGGGCAGCGCGCGGCGCATGGATTAGGCGATCCCTGGCCCTAGCGCTGCCGCCAGCTTGGGGCGACCTCGTCCATGACTCCATGCACAGTCAACTGGTCGCTGCTTATGCTTGCGCGCGCAACCTCTACAGCGCGCGCGCGACGTCTGCTCCTCGGCCAGGCAGTCCGAGCCAAGACGGTGCGCTGGGGTCCTGGCGGGCGACGAGGGCCGTTTGCTGCTGCTGCTCGCCGGCCGCCATGATGGATGATGGATGATGGGATGAGTCACGCGTTCTGGGAGCGCGTCTGAGACAGCAAGACGTTCCCTTTCCTCTTCTTCTCACACACTGCCCAGCGGGTGACCCTCCAGCGGCCGCCCTGTCCGGAAACAAGACAGGCAGGGCAGCATGGGTGGGCCCGGAGGGGAGCGCGGCCATGGAGGCCTGCGGGAAGCTTTATTGCTGCGCGGAGAGGGAGGGTGAGGGAGGGCACTCGAAGCAGCCCAGATGAGCCACACTTGCTGAGGCGACTGCGTGAGCGAAGAGCCGCGCTGAGCAGAGATATAATATGAGCTGCCCTTCCGCATCCCTCCGGAGCCAATCCTGCCCGCCTGCTCCTGGAATCGTGCATGTCAAGTCCAGCTCCTGCTCCTGTCCTGTCCTGTCTGTCTGGCTGTCTGTCTGTCAGTCTGATACCCCCCCCAAGTACCCAGGTACCTCGCCCGCCTACACAGACTGGCCCACGGCGCCGTACCCCATACCCCGGCCTACGTCACCAGCCTGTGGTGCTCCAGAGCACAGCCGCCTCAGCACAAGCGCACCCTCTCTGTCCGCTGCGTCACCGCCGCTCGCATCTTGCAGCAGCAGCTGGAGGTTGTTTTTCTTTTGCCGTTTGTGCTTCGGCCTGCGCGCGCGCCCCCGCCCGCTGGATCCTGGCCGAGCATCGCGACGGCATCGTTTCGACGCCGCGGCCTGATTCGCCTGCGCCCATAGCCCGCTTGGCGCCCGCAACAGCAGCAGCGACCAGACCAGACGCATCCATCCCGCTCGTCGGCCTCTGCGCTGCGCTGCCTCTGCCTTGACCGCCTTCTCCGGCTGGCCTCTCCCTCGCCGCCCTGCTCGCCCGCCCGTCCTCGCTGGCCCTCTCTGCGCGCCCCTGAGTAGCAGTTTGCCTCTGCACCGCGCTGCCCGCTGCTGAGCGAGAAGAAGCGCGCATTGTGTGAGGTCGACTACGCGCGCCCTCTCCGCCACATCTCGAGCCTGCCGGGACATCCCACCCGGAGATCCCCCGCTATTATCGATCTACCACATTCAGTATTTTACCCACCCCAAGTCGCACAGCGCCCTCACCAAGCGCACCCCTCCTGCGAGCCCGCCGTCGACCGCCGCACTCAATCCCTCGTGTCGACGTCGACATCAAAGCGACAAACCCGTACCACCAGGCGCGCCCCCCCTTCTCCCCCAGCGAGCGCCCCTCGCTCCGTTTGCTGCCCTCTCTGTGCGCAGCAGCCAGCCGCAGCACGAACGTCTGCTCCGGCTTTCAATTCCTCGAAGGCGCCTGCCTCTGCGGTGTGTGCGAGTCCCGTCGTGGGTTGACCGAATCCCGCATTGTAGGTGAGTCAACCCGCCGAGCGCGCTTTCCCTTTACACCGCCGCCGAGTGCTGCGTCCCCCGCGCATAGAGTATCCCAAACCGACGCTCCAGCACCGTGCGACCGCAGGTACCAGCTGTTTCTCTGCTTCTGGTGCTTGTGCGACCCGTCCCCACCACGCCGACGCGCAGTACGGCTGCCGTCCGCCGGTACTCGCCTTGCTGGTTACCTGCCTGTGCGCCACAGCCTGCAACCCACCTCTCAACTGCTCAACCCTCCAGTCCTGTGCGAGCCTGCCACTGACATATTCCGTCTAGGCTTTGGTCCGAGACTCACAGCCACGAGCGACTGAGTCCCTCCACCCGCTGCTCTCCCAGAATAGCCCAGCGGCCCGTTTCACCCTCCTTCTGTCAATACCCAATCCCTTGGAAAGCCCTGGCTCGATACTGAGCAGGATTCAATTGGGATACAGCAAAGCCGGGCCTAGTGTACGCGCACTACCGCCCGCGATAACGCCTGTCCGGTGAGTTTGATAGCCCCTGGCAGCAAAGTGCTGCGACCTCTGCTCGTACTCCAGATGCACGTCTGACGCTTCTTATGCAGAACAAACACTCCACTCCTCTCGAGGACACAGGGCTTGCTAGCGATATCAAGCCACTGAAGCGAGTCAATTTAGCTTGCTTAGGCTGTCTTTGTGCACCGACCATAGCAATCGCTTCCTGCAGACCTTTATATGGTCACGAACGGTCTCGTGCTGCAATCACCCTGTAAGCCTGCAAGAGTGCATTCCATAGTCACTCGGTCGGGTCGAAGATAGAACGTTTCAGATCCTTGAGACCGGGAACCAGCATCGGACCTCGGGCTCACACTTCCACATTCCGGGTCATTGCAACGTTCAGTAATGCCAGCACCCAGTAAGTACGCCTCTTGTCACATCCCTACCCCACCCCGTCATGAGACGCCCTCTCAGTGCACGTCCACTACCTACAACACCATGCTCTCACTTATATTGCACCCACACGAACCTTCCTTCCCTTTTCTCCTTCACATCTCTCATTCTTCATCCTCTTACGTTTCCTTCCAACTATGTATCGAGAAGTTGTACTGACTGTCCCACAAGCGGACACTTTATTCACACCTCCTTCTTCGTACTCTCCGCAGAAGACCCTATCGAGGCTGGACCATCGACTGGACTCACACTCTGACGATAGTCTAGACGCTGACATCTTCAACATGGCCGGTACTGGCTCTCCTTCACCCTACATCAAAGAAGAACAAGACGAGCTCAACTTTGGCTCAAGCGGTTTCATGGGCCATAACGGCTACACCATGAACCAACCATTCGGTAACCAGCAGTTTAGCACCGCTCAGGACAACGTGGGTGGAATCAACCCATCGGATCTCACGATGAGCAACAGCTTCATGAACAACCAGTTTGGCGGCTCAAATAGTTACCTCCAAGGGACTGCCGGCATAGCCGACGACGAACTTGCCGACTCTCTCAACACTCTCGACCATCAACAAGGTTTCAATGGGTTCGGCCATGAGAACATGGAGCAACAGGACGGTTTCCTCCATGGCCATGCAAACGGCAGCCAAATATCTGGCAACCACCCCAACATCAACCAGATGTACTCCAATACTCCTGACGATCTTCCAATCCAGAGCCCCTTTGTCCAACCTAGTCACTTTGATTTCTCGCAATATCAATCAACTCCACAGCGGATGGGGTACCCCCCAGGCATGGGAAATGGTGCCATTCCACGCCAACGTATGCCCGCTTTGAGCCGGAACGGATCAGATAATCGCAGCCCCATGTCACCGAAGACTCCTGCACTCCAAGGGCTACATCTTGGGACACCCGACTCTGGCAACTTTGCGTCCCAGCCTATCATGACTAACATGCACCGACATCAGAAGAGTGTATCAAGTCAATGGGATGCCACACCCGGTAGCCAGCACTCCCAGTCTTGGATGGAATCTGGGTCTCCGCACGCACCGATGCGTCCACAGATCTCCGAAGTGATGGGCAAGCATGCTTCCCTTCCGGCCAAGGTCGATATCGGGCAATCGCAAGATGCCAAGAAACGTCGACGTCGCGAATCTCACAACCTTGTCGAACGTCGTCGGCGGGACAACATCAACGAGCGCATTCACGATCTGTCTCGACTCGTACCTCAGCACCGGCTCGAGGACGAGAAAGTCCGAAAGCACATCAACAACAACGGACCGCTATCACCGACGTTGGGCGCTACCGGTATGTCTCCTCCACAAGCCACGTCTTTATTGGCTGGCGGCAGTGGCAGACGAGCTGCTGGGAATATTACACAAGGCCTGCCAATCGAGGAGAAAGACAAAGGACCTAACAAAGGTGACATCCTCAACGGGGCCGTCAGCTGGACTCGTGATCTGATGTGGATGTTGTACAAGAAGGTGCAAGAGGTGGACGAGCTAAAAGAGCACTTGAGGCAACAGACTGGAGAAGAGTGGCAGTCAGACGAGACTGAAGAGGAGCGCCGCATGCGGAGTGAGCTTGTCGATGCTGTGGACAAGAACGGTGCAGCCAACTTCAAATACTCTCGAGCGCCAGGCTCTGGACTTCGAGTACCCAAGCACACCAATGTCGCTGGGGAGCCACTGTCGCAAATCTCCCCGCAGAGCTTGAGTCCGGGCATGCAGAGCACCGGTAGCGGTTCCAACTCCAATTCCAACAACCCACAGTTCTGGCTCAATCAGCAGGGTGGAGCCAATAACACTTTCAGTCTGAAGGAAGAAGATGAGTACAACGGCATGGACATGGGCTGATCACAGTCACCTTCCTATCGCAGTCTGCCATATCCTTCAAACTCTACGGCTGCCAGTTCATCTTTCCGTCGTCCTTGCTTCAATCAGTTCCTCGATACCTACGCACCACCTCGCAGCCTTCGACACGTGCATCGCTTGAACGGGATTGGGACAGGATTGAGACCCGTGCTCGCTATTCCTTCTAAGCCCATGGAAGCGGTTCTGTAACGCCTCCATTATGGCGTTGTCGGAATGACGGGCATGTCAAGTTTCTTGCCTTCTTATCCAGCTCTCGCACGCCGTCTTTGCCGGCCACTAGACGGAGCATTGCACTTCCTATTGCATCCACAACATATCCACCCGATCTCTTTGCATAATATATGTTTACATCCCTGGCGTCCTCGGAGTATTCATTCAGCATCACCTGCGCATGGAGGAAAGACGGCTATCCGAGCTCACTGTCACCGGGTTCTTCGGACATGCATCTACGCCTCCCTCTGATATTCGTGTTTCATTTCGCGCTGTTCACTCGATAGACAGCTGGCAGTCCTCTGCCGTTACAGTCACTTTGTTTCTTCCATGTTGTGTTCTAGTCAGAACTTGTGTTGCTCTTCATTCACCGGTTTTATCTGCGCTGCATGGGTCTGGGTAGTTTGTCGGACATTTAGTCTCATTGCTCTTTACCTTTATCACTCACCACTCACCATTTCTTCCTTTAATACTCTACTATGCGAGCTTTGCTACATTGTTAATTGCGTGTTCTTTCTCATTTCCAAGGCGCGAGGTCAAGGGCATAATCTTGGTGTGTAGTGGCGTTTTTCCTTTGTGGAATTTCGACGTTTGGTGGGCTTTATTATACCAGTGGGCTTTGAGATTGGCACAGTTTCTTTTTTTCTCCTTTTACTCTAGGATCTGAGATCTGAGAGATGTCGTGCGGTCTTGAAGGGAAGCGAAGAGAAGCAAGGGATATCACATGGGTTTGCCTGGTACTTTTTTTTTCATCACCTCTAATTTATTTGGCCTATCTATCATCGAGTTTTTCAACACTGATGCTTATCTTCACAAACCGAATGTCTGCTTCGTTGTACTGTGATGATGTACGATGTTCCCAGATTGGTGATTGTAACTTTCTAGTTTGGCGCAAGGCTGCGATGCATTGACGCCTCGTATCGAACGCCCTAGCCCAGCCTGACGCCCTCATACTCAAACTCACACTCAAGCTCATACTCCTCGCTTCGCTTCGCTTCGTACCGGAAGCCTAGCCTGGCGCGAAGGACTTACTGCCTGAGGGAAAACCCCACCTACGTAGGTACCTACCTACCTCTAGGCTAGTCGGCGATTGATTCAGCAGAGGCCGCCCCTTATCTCAAGGTCCCGATCGAGGTCCTGCTGCCTCATGCAAACACGTCGTCGGATCAGATACAGCCACCACCACCAATATTCGAGCAATGGACTAGGGCGGCGCAGGGCGAGACGAGAGGGGACTGGGATCGGGGGGAGGCGGGAAGGGCGGCGGTGTGCGGCTATGTAGATACGTATGTAGGTACGCATGTGGGTATGTAGGTAGGTGGGTCTACGTATTCGTATGCCTACTTGATATTTTGGAAGGCTCGTGGGAGACTGCCGTGAGAGACTGGGAGAGGCGAGACGAGACAAGACGAGGCAGATTCTGGATTGTGCTGTCATGTGTACGGCATGCTATGGTATGGTATACTCTTCGATCGAGGCAGTATGTCGTGTCATGGTCCCTGCCAGAGTCTGAACAGGCTACCATATCAAGTGCACACTTCCTTCCACTTTCCCACTCTACGGTCCCTGACTCAGATCTAAAGACCACTCGACGCAACGAGGGAAGGGAGTGCGCCTAGTCGGCCCGTATCAGAATAGGGGAACCGCCCTCCACCATCCAAGTCGGCATAGAGCTCTGGATGTGGAGAAGGCTGCCATGTCTCTCCTCCTTGTTCCCGAGCTTTTACTACATGTCTAGACGAAAGTACACTTGTGGCAATTGTATTAGGATGGTTCATACAGTTGCCTTTCTTCAGCCATACTTCAAGACAGATAAGAAGGCAGACGGGTCTTCTGTCAGCCTCTTCTTCGGTGATATATACATGACTCGATCTACAAGGCAGTCAGTCAGCATCCCATTACCCAACACCCAAACACCCTTCGAAAGTCCAGTCCCATCCGTGACTCCACTGCTCGTCTGCGCACTCTTATGCTTGCTGTTACTGTATATGTCCCGACCTCGCCACCATGGCGTGCACTCCACCAGGCGTTTTCGCCACTCATCCCCAGGCGTACACCATGTGCAACAGTCCCTCGTATCAACGTACAAAGTGAAGCGAAACCTGAAAAGCGGCACTACCCTGCCTCTACGCCCACAACCCTCCCCCGCTTCGAGCCGATTCGACTACTAGAATTCTCCGCAACAGACGTGCGGATGCACGGCAGCGGTGCTATCTACGGCAGCAAGGTGGGGGAGCGAGCCAGAGCTAACAAAACCTTATCCTGTGCATTGGTGGAGGGCGCTGCGCTAGGCCCAAGTACGCACGTAGGCACATAGAATGTCGAATTCGAATGCCATAGTGGGTGTCCTGTTTGAGGCGAGCAATGTATCCGGGCGCGGCTGGGGCTTCGACAAAGTCCAGAGAGACCGGATGGTGGGGAGCTGCTCTCTGCAAGGGAGGGTCGGGTCGATGCGGCAATCGATGGATGAGGAAGTGACAGATGCTGTGAATGTGCTCACAATCCGGTCGTCTTGCTCATGCTAGAGACATTCCGATGCAGCACCGTGCGAGAAGGGCGTCTGGTGTGCAGGGGCAGGGAAGCGTCACAAGCAAGCTTTGGATTCCGACTGGACCGATGGACCCGTGTACACCCTCGCCCGCTTGATCGCCTGCGGGCCGCCGCTGTGGTAGTCCTAGGTGTGGAGTGCCTGATATAGGCACAAGACTCTTAACGTGAAACCCAACACCGTTCGTCGTATCAGGCATATCGTCAAAATGGTCATCTATAGCGAAGATGTGTGAAGCCGCATAGCCTAAAGTTTAGTTCATCTACTCCATGCATGTGTGCATTCGAACAGCAACATGCGCATCGGATCCGTGCATGCTAGGGTAACAGTAGATGAGGACTTAGCCGACGCGGTCTCAGTTGCGACCACCTTCTGTGCATCTCCTGTTACCATGAGCAAAACTTGCACTGCGTCATCCGCGTTCGAGACCTTGCCCAACATTCTTGTATCTCCGTCTGTGGCTGCACCGATGAAATCTGTGTTATGTCAAGAACTCAACATTCGGTTGTGGAGTACGTGAGACGTTCACGAATTGTATCCAATCAAATGTCTCCATTGGGCCTGACATCTGTAGCGTAACCGATGCGTCCACCCTGCTGTATCGGAAGCAATAGCTCACGTTTCCTATAGCGATAAGACGTACAGGTATGCATTATCGATAACGCGGCCGTAGTAATCGTATTCTGCATACGCCATCGCATCCACTGCTGTGGTCGTAGGGTAGTCTTTGGCTTTGTCCACCTCGTGAAAATGTTGGTGCAGATGGCCCGCCGACGCAGTACCTGCCATACCCACCTCAGCATAAGTTTCCAACCTCTTCTCGATTTACTCTCGTCATCTGCGCCCTGGCACAACCCCACCAGCATCCCCGAGCATCTTCAGATTCAACTAGAGGAATAAGATCCCGCTAAGCGATCCATCGGTCCTGAGCGTCACCACACGTACCAGATCATCTGGCGAGTGGCTATAGACGGCCGTTTCAGCACAACGCCTGTTCAACGCATAGTCCTGGAACGGTGAAGACTAGGCAACGACGGGATCTGAGTGGCTCGGTTGCGAGGTCGCGCAAAGGTTGGTGGGGTGAGTGCGACGTTACACCCACCAGTTGTCGATCTATTCCTGGTCTGTAAGTTCAACTGATCTATGTTTCACTTGCTGCGCCAGTCACCGCGGAGCAGTACCGCTGCGTTAGGGGCAGGAGAGGAATCGACTAGGCATGTGAGGCGAAACGGTTATCGTGGACTCAGTGTGGCGGTGGAATATTGAAGTTGCTCAAGGATGTACGACGAGCTGCTAGTAGTTGAACCCTACCCAAAAGGCTTACGTCAACATCGTAAAACGTTATATGAAGGGTAGCATGATGGTCAAAAAAAGCCAACAGAGGCTGTTAGCTCCCTAAATGTTTCGTGACTCAATAAATACGCGGTCGTCGTATTGGTGCTGCGAAGACAAGCGGCTCGGCGCTGATTCCTGTGGCTTGCTTGGGAGTGTCGTGCTTGCACTGCCTCGGAGTCACTGGATGGGGCGTAACCTGGGACAAACTTCGACGGTATCTTGTCAATCTGTCACTCCGGCCTGTCTTTCCTCTTTGTCTCGTTCGCACCCCTTTTTTCAAGGTTCTAACCCTTGGACGTTTGAATTTAGGACTGCAGACGCATGCAGGGCTTGCTTTGATGTAACCTGTCAAGTCCTCATTTTGTTCTCTTGACTTCCCTTCCTCGTGGCTGCGGGATCCCGTCATGTCGGCTTCTGTTAAGGGAGGCTTGCGGATAAGAGCGGAAGAGTTGAACTTGTGATTTCGGCGAATTTTCGGCTACTCGGAAGCTGCCGAACCAGCGACCAGGACATGGCAACTCTTCATTCCAATGATACGCTGATCAGTCTCTTTCGGGTTTGTGAGGCTTATCTTGGGGTTGGGACTGCTGTTGCGATGGCGTTGCAGTCGCAGTATTGACAGCTTGCGAGGCATTAGCAGAGCTCGATTGGTCGTCTCCAAAGCCCAGATTCTTGAATGAGTCAGGCGCCATAAGGTTCCTATCACCAGATACAATCAGTACAGTCTTTGAGGATGTGCTATTTAGGGAAGGGCGGTCCTCGTTCGGCAGCAACCGAAGCAGTGTGACAGAACAAAGCGGAGAGGATCGTAGAGTCAGGGTTGGGGCGCAGGAGACTATCGACGACATTGGGGAATCTGGAACGAATGAGGGAGGGTATGTGCCGATCTGACAGCTGTGGACAGATGCGGCTAACCGTCCGTTTCAGATCTTGACAAGACGCAAGGCATGAAAGGCGCAAAATCTTATCCCTTGCCTCCAAGCGCCCGCCCCACTGTTCATGCTGTCCCAAGCAATCCCGGATACCTGGTCGATATTCTTTTGACAGGTCGGTTGCACAAGACCTCTACATCCCTTGCTTAGAAAGGGAGAGGGTGGCTTGAGACATTGTATTGGAGGGCGGAGGAGCAATCTAAGAGGCTGCGTGTCTCGACACTTTCAATGAAAGAAACTCCTTGGTACGTACCGATCCATCCGGCATGACAGGTAGGATTTGGACAGATTGCGACATTCAGGGTCGTTTGTTCCACGGTGAGATCGAATGCATTGGAGGTACGAGATCATGATGGACTTGCATTCCCCTTAAGATAAGGTGTCAGTAGCGTCCAGCACAGGGAAGGCTGGCCACAGGGATTGAGGCTTTATCGGACAGCCGAGCTGGAGGGTGACTGACCGTCGTGGTCGAGAGGAAAAGAACCCCGTTCGGGTCTGGAGCAGAGGGTCAGTCATTCGTTGTCACACGGGAGAGGCTGGGCGTAGCACAGCACTGCTATAGACACGTACGGTGACGGTCGTCCAACCTTCTGTCCACCTCCGGGTCCACCAAAAGTGCTCATCGTGGTAACTTCAGCACGACCACAGATTTATCTGAAGCGACCCGTATCGTAAAGCGAATGTGTCGGCGTCAATGGCTACCAGATGAGTGTGGTGATGGCACCGTGGTGGAGTGAGCTCGAAATAATGAGTGGTCTGTGCGAAGCCGAGGCGTTCATCATCCCTGCCGCTTCGGGATGACGTGCAGATCCGTTCGAGTACAGCAACACCGCGAGTTTACAGTCATCGAGTATCTAGGCAATGCTTCATCGTATTCTATTTGTATGATCTACATCAGATGTCATTGATATGCAGATCAGAACGGAAACCGCCCTCCTTTCCAGTTATCTCGATCTTCGTCCTTGTCCTCAACTTCGCTTGGAAACATCTTCCGCACCTCAGTCCTGAACAATGCCTCATGTTCTGGCTTCCATACTTTGTCAAATCCACGTCGCTTTGGTACCCTGTAGATTCCAAGTGATTCATCAACTAGATCCTTCGTATGGGTATACGGCTGCCGGAACCTCTGACCATCTTTCCCTTCATACCGACCCTTGAACCTCTCTGGGAAGAAAAGCAAGTCCGTAGCATGTTCCACACCCCCCAGCTTCTTGGCCGTCGCAGAGAGCCACGCTTGTGCAACACCGTAGAAAGTCCATGCCGCTACCGCCAGCACCGGCTCGTGGTGGTACATGGCCTGCAAGAACCGCTCTTCGAGGATGAGAGCCTTGAGATTTGTCGCTCGCGCCAGCTTGTCAAATCCGCATTTCAGACGGCTTGACTTGTCGAAAAACACGGCTAAAGAGATGAGCTCGATGTGCTTGATGGCCTCGCCAATGGCCCCGAGGAAGGCATCCAGCGCGCCCATGTTGATACATAGAAAGTGGTTCGCGCCATATACTAAATGTTAAAGTACAAGGTCAGTAACAATCTTTGGTAAAGATAAGAGAATAGATGCCTTCAATAAGCTTTGTAAATCGCCACCCAGATCACATTTGACACATCTGAGCTAAGAGGCACCTAGTAGTGAATGTTGCTTACGTGTTGGCATTGCTTCCTCGTAAACCTGCCGGCACACACCTAGAAGTCGTACGCCCAGTCGCGTATCTGAAAAAGGCTTCACTTCGTACTGATCTTTCTGCACCCGCATGTGCTTTTCTGGGGTGAGGTATGTCGTTATCGGAATGGTGGCGGAGTGGTCAACAAGCGTGTATCTGTAAACCATGTTGCGGATCTCAGGTGGGAGATCGAGGAAGCCGAAGGCCATATCCGTCTTTGGCATCGTGGCCTTTGCTGCTTTAGTAGATTGCTGCTGGCGAGGGGGTTCGGCCAGCACTGATGAAGATGGCGATGTTGAAGAGTCACATGGAAGCAGTGATGTCCCCATGGCCTCTGCTGACCCCTTCCCGGTCGAAGTCATTGCCCAGTCCCGTTTGAGGATGGGATGAGTTGTAAGCCGAACTCGTATTGTTGAGGGGATGCGGTTGGCAATCGAGTGAAGCCGCGCTTGCTAGGTTCGAAGGCTCTAAGCGGCAAAGGAATCCCAAGGCTGAGTGCTTCAAGTGCGCCCTATACCCTCGCAGAGCTTAATGTATGGAACATGTTCGTCCGGTGAATGTCATTATTAGTGGCGGCAGTGTTCACTCCTTTCATACGCTACTTTGTACGTCCGATGTACCACAGAGTTCCAAGTTTGCTACCCGCAACCCGCCCTCTCCTTTCCCTTCCCCCTTCCAGGACTCTAGATCATTCTCTTTGCTCTCTTTATTATCTTGTCTGGCATACTACACATCCCCAGCCTATAACCCCTAGTATGCAAAACATCTTCCCACTAAGCCCACACTCTGTATTTTCACTCACCAGTAGACTTGACCCGCTACACCCTACAAATGCTTCCATTCCACTTAGTGAGAACGGATTTAATCCGAGACACTTCCTCCATCAATGTCCTCGCAGAATGTATTCATGTTTTGTCTTAACACTATCAAGTTTTAATCGCCTTAGATGTGCTAATATTACGCGGGCCGCTTCAAGAGCAGAACTGAAACCCAGCAATGAGATCTAGAGGAATGACTATACCTCACTCAAGGTGGGGTTGGGTTGGGTCTGCGTCAAGTACACTATTGGCTTAGTATACTATATAGTGACAGCCACAGTGATATACTGTAAACTATGCAGGCTGCCTCCGCACCTGGTCCTGTCAATAATCGAGTCTCTACATTTCTTAATATTTGAATTAATATTGTGAGGTTCATTGAGAGACGTCAAGGAACTCAGAGGTTATCCAGATTATCATCAAGTAACTTGCAACTGAGACATGAATCAGTTTTATATTTCTTTTGACCATTTAGTCCGAATAGTTGTTCTAATACATGCCTCAAGAAATGCAGAGCTCAGCAAGTGAAAACGCCATGCTAATGCTTGTTACCCAAATCAAGCTCCATCCCCAATTCGATAGAATCGGAATCTTGGATTCAAGAGTCCCTTTTGATGAACACCCTACTCGTCCTCATCGTCATCCTCAACCACCCTCCTCCTTTTCGGCCGACTGACCACAACCTCATCATCCTCGTCATCCGCCGCGGCAGCACGATTCCGCTTCGGGCTCGGCGCCTCGATAATCCCATCATCGGGATCCTCGTCGTCCTCGACAATCTCCGGCTCCTCGTCACTGCCCACAACGAAGTCGTCCTCCTCATCATACGAATCCTCCCTCGTCCTACCCCTTCCGATCCCATAGTCCTCATCACTACTCCAGTCCCTGCGCAACCCAGTCTTGGGCTTCTGCTTCCGCACTCCGCTTCTTCGACCTCCTTCCTCGTCTTCGAGACCGCCGATGGAGAGACCGTAGCCTGCAGAGCGTCCGTGGCCGCCGCGTCGGGAATCCTTTTCGCGCTGCTTCATTTCGTGTTTTTCTTTGGCGCGAGCTTGACGCTGGCGTTCCTTGAAGGCTGCCTCCTCCCTCGCGCGCTGCAGCTCCGGGTCCTCGTTGACGTCCAAGAATGAGATGGCCTGGTCCCTGTCGTCGTGCGTGCGGTTGGCGGCGGCTGCGAGTCGGGCCTGCAGCATGGCGACTGCATCATCCTGTGCACTCTTCGCGGGCACAACAGAGAGGCTGCTTGTGAATTTGTTGGTTACGCGCATGACCTGTGCCTCCAAGCATGGCGCCACCAGGTATGTGTGGCTATCTTTAAGATCAGCTTTGTTCTTGGCGGCTTCTGAGATGGGCGTGGGCTTCTTGGGTCTGGCTTGTGGCGGAGCGAGCATGTTCGCGTTGATCTGGTATTGTTCGGTTGGGTTCGATGCGAACTGGAGGGTAAGGGACCCGTCTGACCAGCGCAGGAGGCGCGCGTTGGACTGGAGCTGCGCGGGATTCGTAGGCGAGCGCCGCCAGCGGATGGTGTTCATGGCTGTGTCAAACGGAGAAAACCCTTCTGAAGGAGGCCCTCTGGAGTGATGATCCGTAGTGGGGGGCTGAAAGGTCTTGTGGTTCCATGCTGTTGGCTCGAATGCGAGAAATTTGGGGACCTTGAAGGCGTAGAGCTCGCCGTCGCTGGGCTCGGGGATGCAGTGTCTGGCAATGTCGGCGTCCATGAAGTTGAGCGTCTGCTCTACCGCCTCGACCTCCTCAGCCTCCTCCGCGACGCGGTCAGTCCGGCCTTCGTCGTCTCCCGAGGCGAGGTCCTCGTCATCGAGTTTGCGCAGGGATCTGGGACTGTTAGATGCATGGTCAACTGGCTATACAAAGGCCCCACTCACGCAGGCTCCTCGTCTTCGTCCCCAGCTCCGCCATCGCCAAAGAGGTCATCCTCGTCTTCATCTCCCAGGCCGTTCTCCTCGACGGTGTCGCGCGGGGTGCCCTCCTCCTCGCTGTCTATCGGACCGACCTTTCCCGTGATGATGTGCTCGTCGTCGTCGGAGAGGTTGTTCGGCAAGCGGGGCGCGTTCAATGAAGCTTCGACAGCTACAGACGAGGCCATGTCGGCGGTGGGGTGCGCGGGCTGGTGTTGCAATTGGCGCAGCTGATGCGGTCGCGTCGAGAGCGGCTGCGCGGAGACAGCGCTGGAGTAGATGCAGGCGCGCGACGGTTGGTGCCGCTGCGGTTGTGGTTGCCGGCGCGCGGTGACGGTGAATGCACAATAGAACGTAAAGTTCGCGGCGACAATGAACACCCAGAAGTCGCGCCCCGATCCGGCCTAGCGCGCTCAAGTGCTGGTGCTGGCTCCGTTGCACCCACACGCCGCCCCCTTCGAGACGTAGACCGACGCGCGCTTTGAGCCACCTCTCCGCCCGTCCTGTCTCGTCTACCTTCTTCCAGCCCGGCTGCTACCCGAGTCAAGTGCCTCTGCTGCTGAAGCTGCTGCCAGACACCCGCAAAGCCGGCAGCATGGCATCCTTCTTCTCTAATATGTGAGTGCTTGGCGACCTCTCCCCAATTGCCCGCGCCCACCCCCCTCAGAGTTATGCGCTGCGTGCCTCCCCAAGCCCCTCAACGCTGTTGGTTTCAAGGGCTGGGCGGCATTGTGTTTCACCTGGCGTGTCTTGTCTTCTCTCTGTTCGCCTTTCGTCTAGTCTCGTATCCGCTCCCCTCTTTAAGGCGCGGTACGTACCCTAGCTGGCCGGCCTTTCTAACGACTCCTCATATCAGGCGCGGATTCGGCGGCCGTTCAAATAAGGGCAACCAGCAGGGCAAAGGAAACGGCCAGGGCACTCCCTCGCCCACCACGCCCTCGTACTCTCCGTCCTCGGCGTCTGGCCAGCCTCCCAGCGTGCCGCCCATGCCCCAGTCCCCCGCACTGTCTTCCGCCATGTCATTCGAGAGCCAGGGCGCCCCCGATGCATCCTCCTATGCTTCCAACTCGCGCAGGCCGCCCTTCTTTTTCCGCGACGAGTACTCTTCCTTGATTGTCAAGGGCAATTTCATGACGCTGGCCGCGAAGCCCAAGCTTGTCGAGGAGGGCGAGTGGCTCGCTCATCAAGGTACGCTGCTCCGCACCATGTCGGGTGACCATTGCTAAGACATGTGACCAGTCGTCGAACAGTACCGCCTATTGGAGCAAATGATCGACATCATCAAGGTCATGGACGACAGAAGCAATCCTCCCAGGCCCATAATCTGTAATCCAGAGACGTGCCCTACCATGTCTGCCAGCGGGTAAGTATATACGCCCCATTTCTCTACTACAAGTGGCACAGCAAGATCTAACGACCCCTAGTCACACCTACACATGGCTCGACAACAACAAGAAGCCCATCAAGATCCCAGCCATCCAGTACATCAACCTAGTGCAGAAATGGATCATAGGTAAAATTAGCGACCCCAGCATCTTCCCCACAGACACCTCCTCCTCCGCCTTCACGCCCACCGCAGCCTCCAGCTATGTGACCGGCTCCATTACCCCCGGCTCCTCAACACCACAGCCCCTCGGCCCAACCAGCCTCAACGCCCCGCTGTCCCAGCTCGCCGGCCGCGACTGGCTCGGCAAGAGCTCCGGATTCCCCGAGACCTTCGAGGCCGACATCAAGAGCATCTACCGCCAGATGATGCGGTGCTACGCACACATCTACCACGGCCACTGGCTGGAGCCCTTCTGGCACGTCAACGCCTGGCGCGAGCTCAACACGTGCTTCATCCACTTCATCAACGTAGGCAAGCTGTACAATCTGCTCGGCGACAAGGAAGTCGAGCCCATGCAGCCGCTGATCGACCTGTGGCTCTCCAAGGGCCTGTTGTCGCCTCCGTCGCCGTCGCAGCAGCAACAGCCCCCGCAGCAGCCGCTCAAGGAGAACGTGCCCATGGGCGGCACACAGCAGGGTGTTATGGCGTCTTGAGACGAGTGAACGAGGCTCAGAGAGATTGTGCTTTTTACCTGTTACCTGTTTTGTTCTCGTTCGGGTCTCCATGAGCATCAGCGCTGAATTGAGTTGGCATGGTTAGGTACCGAGCCATCGGCGATGGGTTTGAATCGTTGTTTGACACGGACATTGTAAGAATGGAGTGAGCATGCATGCTTTATAGTCTGCGGGTGTCAGCAAGATATGTTCGCTTATCAGAGGGCAAAGATGGCAGGCGTTTAGGTTCTCTGTAGCTACCGGCATATTGCATCGAAGAATAGACCAAAGTGACAAACTCAAGAAGGGTTGCTGCTTGGAACGTAAGGATTATGTGCTCCACTCCCTGATGGAAGGGCGTCATCATCCACACGGCAGTCTAGTAAAGAAGAGGCTCAAATTGGATAGTAGCACCTAAGTTTGTAACCAGAGAGACTGTTTCCGATTCTCCATTTGCCATTGAGAAAACCACCAAACAATCCATCCACATCATAGACTGGCATTTGATGATTCGTTTGCGTCAAGCAAGAAGCTGCTCAAAGAAGCAGGCGCACACAGACTCCAACTTCATGGCTGAATTGAAAAGATCTTTGTGGTTCCGCTCCCGCCATCCGATTTGAGAAAAAACACACACGCAGGCACATTCGTAGAGAGGTTCGTATTTGGGGGTCAGAAGTGGGAGAGAGGTTGGGTGAGAGGAGGCTATCGGGCGGGCTCAGCCAGCCGTTGACCGGCTTAGGTATGCTGATTCTTGCGGAGCGCATTGCTCAACCATTCGAGACCTTCGTAGAGACCATCTCCCGATGTGGCGCAGGTGGATTGGATGTACTACAAAATCGCGTTAGCCGCATTCGGAATGAGGTGATCCAAAGATAACATACCCAAGCGCGTTGTCGGAGACTGTGCAGACCAAGCTTGTCGGTGATTTCAGCGGCGTTCATGGCGTTCTAGCAAAACGTTGTCAGCGATTTCCATGTTGGGTAAACTCGATGCGGACTTACAGGCAGATCCTGCTTATTGGCGAAGACCAAGAGAAGAGCATCCCGTAGCTCGTCCTCGTTCAACATCCTCTGGAGCTCCTCACGCGCTTCGACAACACGATCGCGATCGTTGCTGTCAACGACGAAGATGATACCCTGGGTATTCTGGAAGTAGTGCCTCCACAGAGGTCGGATCTTGTCCTGACCTCCGACATCCCACACGGTGAATTGGATGTTCTTGTACTCGACGGTCTCGACGTTGAAGCCTGCAGTCCGACATATAAGCAAAAAGCGCAGTAGCGATCGCAGTAGTCGGCTACGCACCAATGGTGGGGATGGTGGTCACGATTTCTCCCAACTTGAGCTTATACAGGATCGTTGTCTTTCCGGCAGCGTCCAGACCAACCATCAGAATTCTCATTTCCTTCTTTCCCCATAGCTTGTCCATCAACTTAGAGATGCCGATACCCATGATCGCGGTGGGTTGTGTGTGAGGACAGTCGAGCGCGGTAGAGGCGGTGTAGAAGGGCTCTCGAACCTAGATTGCATAGCTGATTAGCGCGTGCCGTAAAACGAACATGTTGTGAACAGGGACGTGCAGAAATGCGCTCCGTATCTGTGGGGACGATATTGAGCGCCTAATGTGAAATTGAGGGGAGGGTACGCCTAACATGGGCGACAAGAGCGTACACTCGAGGAAGACACGGCGGGGTAATGCTGCGAAGAGAAAGGCCTGCTTACGGTGGGAGTTCAAGAGCGGCGGTGTTGATGGGGATGGGGGTGCGGGCGGTTGTGGATGTAATCTAATCGATGTACAGGAAGGGCTGGGTTGAAGAGACGTTGTGGACTTTGGCGGCGGCGAAAAGTCTGGGCAACCGGGATTCTGGCAGGAGCTCCGTAGCACGTGACCAACCTCTGCGGCGGACTCGGGCCAGGTATGGAGAGAGAAGAGTTGGGTGTGATTAAAGAGGCAGTCTGTGGCCTTCGAGCTTTTCTTTTAAGACGTTGGCCTATTGAAGACACGTTTAAGTTCCCATTGAATGGAGCGGAAAGCGGAAGCGCAGGCAGCAAGCCCTCACCACACCACCTGCGCACACCGATCCGAAACCATACTCACGTCACAATTTCGAGATCAGCTGTTACCGCGGATCCTCCATGGAAATTATAAGGCTCCTGCGGCATTGGCTTTCCAACAAAATATCGTGTCTGAGTTGAAATGATCGTTTTTGCAAACTGCCAAGCGCAAGTGAACTTTTACAGAGTAATGGTATTCTTAGGTCATTTCGGCTGTATGCATCTAGAGCTGACATATCGGCCCTTTCGCCTTGGTACCCTTTCGTGGCAAGGCGAGCGCGTGCCTTCACAGCCACACCGTTGTCTTCTGCCTTGAGTGCTTGCCAGCTTCTGAATCAGGCTCCAGCAAATACCAGAGAACACAAAGTGCCACAAAGACCTTTACGATTGAGGAGATGTAATAGGGTGCTAATTTTTTTTTTTTTCAGACAATTGCGGACTGCACCGAGAGGTCGCCTGTTGTTCGCTGGAACAGAAATCAATTGACACTCTGGTGGTAGCACCACACCCTTTATGCATGAGATATCTCTACTACTTAGTCCTGGTGGTGCGAGCTGAGCGGGTAAAACCTCTACTTTGTGAGCGTAACGGGGTATTGAACATACAGAGGAGTCGAAGTAACCAGGAAAGATGAAAATTTGGTGGAAAGAAAAGGTTCGCTCAAGGTATACCATATTTCAGCGCCGTTGACAAACGTGTCAGGCTCCAAATGTCTTCGTCGCACACGGTAAATCCTCAGTCACTCGCCGCTTCTCCTCACTATAGTAATCGTCAGTGGCTGTCCTCGAGGCAACCTATACAACTTACTGTACTCAGCGAGCATTTCGTGAACTTGCTACCGTCAGTCTCTAGTAGCCCACTCGACCACCACCAAGACCCTTCGCAGCCTTGAAGATGATTCGCCAGCAAAGAGCGACACTTGTCGCCCACAGACCGCTGCGCAAAAGCGTTAAGCCCTGCGTTTTGTTTGCCAGGTATACAGCCGTGTACGCTACGCGTACAGCCAGGAAGGTCGCGGCGAATCCAGTCATTCCTCCCACGCCGTCCTTCTTGATTCCAGCCATGTTTCCGAGAATGACGGCGGTTGCAAATAGGGGCAAATTCTCCATCCCATTAGCGTGGCAAGATTCCAGACGTTCATAGAACGCATAGCTTTCAGCATCGAGGCGATCCTTGAGCTTCGCCTTCATGGTGGTCGATCGAGGGTTGCGGTTGTCCCATTTCATGAGATTGCCCTGGGTAGCGACATTCAACGCATAGCTGTGGGGTAGAATGGAAAGGAGATGGAAGGCTGGAATAGCAAGGATGGACGGATTGTTGATATCGAAGAATGAAGGCATGGCTTCAATGTTCTATCGTCCAGGTCGGCCTGTGGGAGAAGTTGAAAGGAGTACGAATTAGATTCGAAGTAAAGAGAGTGGGTATACAATGAGAGATAAGGACGCTCCGTGAAAGACGGAGAGGTCATGACTTTCCTCAGCAGACACATTGGCTCGGACTGGCTCAACACCTCGGCTCATGGGCTTGCGACTATGATGTCATTCAAAGTCTAGCTTCAGTCGAAGAGACGCTCTACACCCTGCGAGAGTTCGCTAAGAAGAACTCTCATTCTCGCCGCTCCCCCAGCACTCGATAGTGCAGTGACTCTATGTTAGTAGTAAGACGTGATGCAAGTAAATCATCAGTGCAAGTGAGACGTCCACATGCCCATGGTTAGTC
The DNA here is from genome assembly GCA_010405375.1 of Lophiostoma macrostomum CBS 122681. NCBI lineage: Eukaryota > Fungi > Ascomycota > Dothideomycetes > Pleosporales > Lophiostomataceae > Lophiostoma > Lophiostoma macrostomum. Next base: position 592 of record MU004335.1, on the reverse strand, counting down.
CGTCTCTCTCATTGGCTTGCGAACGCGGCGATGTCTGGTAGAATGACTTTGATTGGATAGTATAACGTCTATCCCTATGTCGCGCAAAACCCTCCGTGCCGCAGATTATAGGTGGTACCTTGACTTCAAGTAATAATAAATCGGCGTAAACAATTATACGCTTAATATTTCAGATTAGTATATATAGTAACATACCTCACAGGCGAGCTGGATACACGGGCGAGCTAGACACTCTACTAAGACCCTACTAAAACCTATACTTTATATAATAGTATAGAATATATATAAATAATTATTAGAGATTATAGTAGGCTATTCTATTTAGAATCTACTTTTATAGCTTACTTATAGGTATATAAGTTATACCTAGCCTTACTATAGTATCTATAGTACTATTAAGTTAATTTACTCTTATTAGTGTGTACCCTTTTCTTTATCTTCTTTCTATTACTATATACCCTAAAGTTCTATAGAGTAGCTAGTTATAGGCCCTTATTAGCTATTAGTACTTCTTTATACTATACTTACTTTCTTTTATATAATTTATATTATATAGTAGTCTTATTAGTAGCTTAAAGCTTAGTATTATATT